>CM035439.1:143521199-143576199 GCA_020310875.1 Ceratopteris richardii | reverse complement strand
GCCAAAGGATCTCTGGAGAGAGTGGTTCAGGACCTCGTGAAGACTTGGGAGATGGAGCTCTCACACAAGACGAAGTTGGAGGACTTCAAGACACTACATCCTCAGAATTTTCGATTCTCTGTGAATGGTGAGACGACTTGCGACTCATGATTATCCATGGCCAATGATTCATACTGCTGCTTACGACATCCTGCTTCAAACCATATCTTCTCTAACCTCATATGTGCACGTTTTCTGCCTCCTCTGTATGCGTACAGCATATCATATAATGATGTGGAGTTCTGCACAAGTTCTGCCTCTAACTTCTTGAACAATCCGATTGCAAGTTTACGAGTTTGATCGAAAAACTTCAAGAAGACGCTGTTGTCAAAACTAGATTATGAAGATAAGAGGTTCTTTTGCTTCCTTCTCATGCACAAGCGCCTATTCTGAAGGCTACTGTTAGTAAGAACAGCGACGCTAATTTTCGATAAGGTTGTCTGTACAGAATAGGCTACTGTTAGTAAGAACAGCGACGCTAATTTTCGATAAGGTTGTCTGTAGTTTCCCTATGTCTGTAGCCATGTAGAAGCCGCGATGGGTATTCAGGCTTCAACACATTCGCTGTGAATCAGATGTTCATTTTCACAACTGTGCAGTTTCGAATCAGCATCGAAAGTAAAGTTCTCTATTTTTATCTCATTTAGCAATTCGATTGTAATGAAGAGCTGAGATCCGACTGGAGTTCTCTATTTGTCTATTTATCTATGTGTTAATTTCATGTTTACGGACATATCTGCTGATAGAACGTGACGAAGACCAACTGATATCAAATCGACGCCCGTACTCTTGAACAGAGCTTCGCCTGTAAGCCCTAGACTCTTAGATAGATGCAAAAGAGCCTTTTGAGGTCTCAAAATAACATCAGTCACTACGGTAAATGATAACCATGCGCTCGATGGGCTTTTTGCAAGGGATTTCTTTGTGCAATGCGAATTTGTCACATACAAGACATGACGATGAGTTTGAACGGTCCGCTCTCATCAGTCGTAGACGGTTTACGCGCTGAGGCATCTTGCTCAGTTATTTATCTGATGTAGCTTGTGCGTATTTGGAAGCTAATTCGAGTATGTGGCGTATGTATGTTTCGTGCAGGTGGCCCCTGGTTAACAGGGCAGGAGACATTGAAGGTGGGGAGTTATAATGCGCTTCTGCAAACAAAATTAGAAGGTGAGCACGGCGCATACAAGGCGTCACAGGAAACATTCGAGTCTTCCCACGACGTTTTCCGGGCAGCTTTCCCGGGAGGCTTCGCATGGGAAGTTTTAGAAGTATACTCCGGCCCGCCAACCGTGGCCTTCAAGTGGAGACACTGGGGCGTCATGGAGGGTCCTTTCAAGGGCCATCCTCCCTCTCACGACACCATCAACTCCATCGGCACCTGCATTGCAAAGGTAAAGGTAACTAGGCTTTCGTCCGCAGGCTGCACAAGAATGGATTGAGTACTTTGGTAGCAGATATATCCTACTTTCGAACTGATGATTTATTTGTGGCTTACGGTAGTGATAATTTTTCTTGTATTTCATCCTTCTTATTCGATTTGTTGCGTGTTTCTTATTCGATACGTTCATACTGTGCAGTGTACATTCTCTAGTTCGTCGTGTTCATGAGCATGTACATTAAGTGTGTCTAATTCCTCTTCGGGTTGCCTGCCGTACAATCCGGATAACAGGTAGCCCTCTATCGGGAATTAGCTCCTGCTTATCAACCCAAAATCCTCCTGTCAAGAAGGGCGGTCACGCTCTGTTTGGGTTTTTCGTGCGTCCCCTTGAATGGTGAGGCAGCGAATACTTAAACTGATCCACATGCTCCAAAAATTCTTCATATCCATAGCAGCCGCACCTCGTTTTAATCGATTTGGCAATGAAATGCATGCGGCTTTAAAGTTGCATGAAACGCATTGCATGGTTTTCGTTTTGGCTGCTGCACTCATTAGAGACGGAATGCTTTTGTCAGTCAATCCTTCGCTGATAAGGACTGAAATAAGTTTGGTGGTTTTTTTACTCATTTCCGACCCTCTGAATCGACATAAACTTGATCATCATCTTTGTATTTCTAATCTTGATGTTGCTGTCGATCTATTTTGGCAGGTGGATGAGAAGCTACGGATTACAGACCTTGAGGTTTACTATGATCCGACTCAGTTCTTGGGCCAGTTGACTGCGACTCCGAAATCCCCCGATTATGGAGAGTATAAGCCTGGAGCTGTTAGTTGCCCTTTCATGCAACGAACACCGGCCTCCTGAAGTAACACTATTGCTGAGATAGCCATCCATTGACATAGCCATCTACCTGTTGATGCTGCGAAGCATCGTCTGATCTGTAAATTATGATTCATTCCTCTGTACTCAGAGCTTGTTATTGATGCCTTCATGATCACCACGAACTTTGATCTACCTTGCATCTTCCCCTGTTGATTTTGTCTCCAAATTTCTAAAGATCACTGGTCTTTTTATTGGTACAGAATCCGCTTGGTACATTTCACCTTGAACATTCCGTTACAGATCTATCGTACTACATCGACATTTTCTACCATGCGCGTAACTATATGTCGCCCTTCAGCTGGATATTCCATAACGTGTCTTCTAATACTCGGTTAATGAGCTAATTTATGTGGAAATGGTCCTTTTCGTTATTATTTTGTAAATAGCGGGTTTTTTGAACAATACAGAATAATGTTGACTAAGGCAAAATACAAGATCACTTCAGGAAGTGCACTAAAGAGACATGCAGCTTAAAGCCACGATACACCCCGTCTTAAGTTACAAAAAAAGTAGTTAGTCTCTCAGCTTAGTTGGCTTCTTCGGAGCCGTTTCTCATGATAAGGGGAGCCTTCGACAAGAACTTCTAGCGATCTTTATTATGTAAAAACTCAAATGTTACACTTACAACCAGTGCGCTCATCCACCAAAACTCCTTTATAGGAAAAGCTCTAGGGATGTAGAATTTTACAGGGATTATACAAAATGACCATAAGAATTCTGCTTCTATAGAAACCTCAAGATAAATGGCATGGGCCTTCTTTCTAACTACAAGTTGCATGGAGACCATCTCCCACACCATATTTCTTGGACTTGTTTTGAAATTTAGAGAATTTTGTGAACTATTGGCTACATGAGGACACGATTTTTTGGCAGTTTCATACAAAATGACCATAAGAATTCTGCTTCCATAGAAACCTCAAGATAAATGGCATGGGCCTTCTTTCTAACTACAAGTTGCATGGAGACCATCTCCCACACCATATTTCTTGGACTTGTTTTGAAATTTAGAGAATTTTCTGAACTATTGGCTACATGAGGACACGATTTTTTGTTAGAAACTGCCAGATTCCTAATGGAAGTAAATATGTATCTCCATTGATTAGTATGAATTTGATGGAAATTCATACACTAAACAAATCTTTCAGACTTGGAAATATGTGCTATGAATTTGATGGAAATTCATAGCACATGGTCTTCCAAGTATAAGTAACATCTTGAAAAGTTAATTGTCGTGGATTGGCTACATACTTATAAGTTAATTATTTCGATTTATGTCGTAGCAATACCATTTATGAGCTTTGGTGTTTATATTTTTGTTGTACCGAATGCAAATCAACTAGTCCATGTGGAATTTTGAATGAAAAAATCTTTAGTAAGCGTTTCTTCATCACCCTCAAAGTTCTTTTTAGCCAACATCCATGACTTCCAAAATCTGGAAGACATGTTGTCTTCATTAGGAAGAAGCTCATAACGGGAGATAATCAATCTTTCTGAATCTGTGATCATAAACCTTGATCCCTTTTTGTTAATCTCTGATCATAAACCTGCCCTTGTCAAGCTTAATAGTAATTTTCCTTCTTATCAAGTAGGATGGCCTCATCTTGATGCCTCCATCCTTCAGATCCCCTCTGGTGTTGAGAAAACCAAGTACATTATCAAACACCACTTCAATAGTGGACTTAATCAAGGACTCCCAATTACTAGTGCAAAAAGAAGAGACTCGAAGAAGAATCTAAACACACTCATCATGTTGAAGCAACCAATGGTAGGAGCAACTTTCCAGCTTCAACTGGTAAACGTTTCATTCCGAAAGGGAAAAAAGGAATGTCAAATGGAATTATTCCTTGTGATGCTTAAAACTTTGAGGATGAAGGTATTAACAAAGACAATCTGGGACCTAATGCGTCAGAGTCTTATAAATAAGACACTTTTGTTTGTTCCGAAGAAAATGGCTTTGGTGTTGAAGATGATGAGGGCTGGACACAAGTTATCAACAAAAATAAATAGTGGTAACCTTCGGGTGAAAAATACAAGTAAAACTGAAGCTCATTTGTTTTAATCAAATGTTCAAACTAAAAATGTTGCCACTTTTGATGAGGAGCTGAATAGATACAATCAGTCTAAATTAAATGAATGTTATCATAAGGATTCAATTGATGAAGAGGTCCACATGGAACCCAATAATGAAGATAGCAACAACGGAAAAGAAGATTAAGCCCTGAAAGAATTGTAAAAAGTGAAGTGTGTTGTGGTTTGTTTGTTTGCGATATTTACCTTTATTTTTATTATGAATTCATTTAATCTCCTCTCCCTCAATATCAAGGGTCTTTCTGACAAATCCGAGGCATGTGTGTTTCTAAGTGTATGTTTCACATTTCCTTATGTCTTGAGATCTTTTTCTTGCAAGAGCTCAAGCTCACCGAGCACAAGCTTTTAAATAAGCTCAACATTATTTCCAATAATCATTTCAGGTTTTATACTCATTAGTAGCAAGGCAGAGGAGCAGTCATTCGCATAGCTTGCTCCATTAGCCACCTTGTCAAGAATCACATTAGAAGTCCCTCCCATTACTGGGTTTACATTTCCATTGTTGAACTTTTTGTTGTACTCTGTCTAGTATATTTGCCTCTAATAAAGTTGCTAATAGAACAGTTTGTTGGAAGGAGCTACACTAAATGGTCCTCTCATCATATTCCTTGCTAACTTTAATATGGGCAGGTGCTTCAGAGACGGACTTGATCATAAGCGATACACCACCTTAGGAGCTCTGACGAATGCTTGGTTTGATTTTAGTACTTTTCATTACCTTTTTGATATCTTTCAAAGATTTGGGTTCTCCTCGAAACAATAGAAAAAAAGATGATGCTCAAATTTCTTTTAGGTTAGAAAAATGCTATTGTCATATTTATTACCATGAGAACTTCGGGAATACGACCTATCACCTTGATCCCTCTTTGTTAATCTTTGATCATAAACCTTTCCTTGTCAAGCTTAGTAGTAATTATCATTTTTATGAAGTAGGATGGCCTCATCTTGATGCCTCTGTCCTTAAGTTCATCCCTATTGTTGAGAAAACAGGGTATATTAGCAAACACCACTTCAGTAGTGGTGTGAGTCCTTTTTTTGCTTGGACTAGGTCTCCGAAAGAGATCCTATCTCTATTTACTTACTAATAGAATCTTATGAAACAAATTAAAGCAAATAGAAGGTTGTGTATTGTCAAATAGAATCTTCTAGTACCCTTGCTAATGATCCTAACAAGCTTGAGAAAAAATTCCCTCTCCAAAAAAGATTAAATAATGAAGAATACTTTGAGGCTTCTAGTATCCTTGCCTCCTCAAGAGATTGTTTGCCTAGAAAATTTGGTAAACCAAACAAAAGTCTGTTCTCCTTGATTAAAAAGAAAAAAAATTCAAGGATTTTGGGCCCTTGAGTAAGACGCCTATTGGATTGGCTATCAGTATTCAAGAGAAGTTGCAAGTGGTTACTTGCTTTTTTACCAATGTTTTCTTTAGCACTTTGAAGTGGGGGAGCACATCTAGACAGCTAGATCTCACATTGCTCTCAAAAGGAAGAAAATGATTCCTTCTGGCTTAGCTTCTATCCTAGACCTACCCCTCACTACTCGTGACGTTAAAAGAAAACATTAGTAGATTGAAACCCCACAAGTCTCCCAGTCTTGATGGTTTTCCCAATTAGTTATTCTTGGTTTTGAAAGATTTTTTGAAATCCTTACGTTCTCTTGATCTAGAAGGAAGCCATTAGGAGACAAGTGCTTCCTATGGACATCATCAATGGAGTGATAAAACTTATTCGTAGAAAAGTGCTTAAAGCAGGTCTTATAGATTAGAGACCTATTTCTTGTCTCATTGCTATTTACAAAATCTTCTCTTTTGTCCTTGCTAGGAGAATTAGTTCGATTATGAAGAATATTATTCTTCATGCACAAAAAGGGATTCATCAAGGGTAGTGTCATATTATGGATGCACACCTACTTGGATGAGGTGGCATAGATGCCACCTAGCATCATATGGGTATATATACCATATGGTAGAAGGGGCATGAGAAGTCTCATATATAGAGAGACTCTCGAGTTGAGAGCAAGAGAACTTCATGAGAAGCCATTTCGGGTGTGGGTGGGAGGAGAACATGTCATCTCTGTGGCACCGTACATAGTTGAAGCTGTCGGCCGTAGCAAATGGTTAATTGCAACCTTATAGTTGGTATCAGAGCACGTTCATCCGGGCAACGTGACCACTGTTGAATCCAAGACTTGAATTCACGCCCCCACCATGGGAGGTGCATGGCTTACCCAAGGCGCCATGCCTCTTGGATGAACTAAAAACCTACGGTTTATTATATAATCTGTACTAGACGGAACATGAGATATGACCAGAGTCGAATATGTTTATTTACAGTGTTGGTCCTTGACTAGATGAGATGATCTAGTAAGACTAGGAATAGAGTTATGATTCCTCCCTTTAGGGTTTCTAGGAGATAGAGTTAGATCTAATCGATTGGGGTACCAAACTCTTAATTGTTGTTACTTCATGAGCATGATGTGTAAATGTTAGTTAGGAGGATGGGTACTTATGGATTATCTAAATCTCCAAAGGAATGCTTTTTGCATTCATGGAAAACTACACGAGAGAGAAATATTAGAGTTTGCACTAGTGCTAATAGATGCTCTTCCAACAAAACTTAGTCCAATGGTAAAGGGTACCAAACCACATATTTTTTGGTTGGTGAAATGTAAACATTTCATTTTACTACCAAGAAATTCTTATATATAAGCTAGATGATGGATTTGCATAGGTCACAAGGTAGTTTATATTAAACTATTACTTGTGATTACACTCAAGGTTAGAAAGACCTTGAGTATTATGAGGGAAATTTATCATTTTGTCTTACATGGGTTTGGAGTCACTTGTTATGGGACTTTATTTTATATTTCATAGCATTTTATGGTTTACTATCTCCATTATGGTATGGTCAAAGCCTATAAGCTTGGCACTTTACACTTTCTTTTTGTATTATTACTCCATAGAGGATACATCATATGGACTTAGGTCATTTTGATGGTGTTATATGTCATGGGATTGATAGTTTGGAAGTTGAGTGAACATGGGAGATAGTAGGAACCATTCACACAGTTTCCCACCTTTGAGATGATCTCACATGAGACCTCTTAAGGGGAAGGATACAGGGAAACAACACACAGCGATGACCATGTACATAGAGTACATGGGCTTTAGGGGAGTCTGAGCACTTTCTTCTACCATTACGGACATTCCATTTACATTTTTGAGGACGAAAATGCTTTCAAGGGGAAGGAAATGTCATATTATGGATGCGCACCTACTTGGGTGAGGTGGCATAGATGGCACCTGGCATCATACGGGTATATACACCATATGGAAGAAGGGGCATGAGAAGTCTCATATATAGAGAGAATCTTGAGTTGAGAGCAAGTGAGAACTTCATTAGAAGCCATCTCGACCATGGTTGGGAGGAGAACATGTCATCTCTCTAGCACCGTACATAGTTGAAGCTGTCGGTCGTAGCAAAAGGATAATTGCAACCTTATAGGTAGATTCATTCTTGATGCCATTGTTTCTCTTTGGGAGGGATTTGAGTATGCTAATGAGAGTAACCAAGATTTCTATTTGTTCAAAATTGACTTTGATAAGGCTTATGATAAAATTTAATGGGAATTTGTTCTTCAATCCCTTCATGATATAAGAGAAGGTAAGCATTTCATCAACTATGTTAGTGTTGTCTTTGTAAATTCCTTCTCTAGGGTTTCTATCAATGGATCCTTGTCCTAACCCTTCAAGCTAGCTAGATCCAATAGACAAGATGGTTCCCTTGCTCCCTTGTTACTTCTTATAGCTAGTGATGCTCTAGGTTGGATGGTCAAATATGCCATGGAAAACCAAGCTCTATTAGGGTTATCTATCCCTAAGTATCCTTCCCCTCTAGGGCTTAAAATGTTGAGGGGCTTTGAATGTTTGTTGATGACACTAACATGGTGATGAACGATGATATTAATTATGCAAACTACTTCTTGAAGTCTTTGGATGTGTTTTGTTTGATGGATCCCAAATTAATCACAATAAACCTCTTTCAACTCTTCCAACAATGTTATTCTTGAATGCACAAAAGGCGGGCTATGAAATTATTAAAGAAGGTGAGTTTTTTAGACTGTTAGTTATTCCTATGGGTTTCAACATCTCCTTTAATGAAAGGTGGTATTGGGTTTTGAACAAATAGGGATAAATTATTTAAATGGTATGCTTGCCAAGGTTCTCTATCTCATAGAGTTTTTGTGCTTAATAAATATGTCCCACCATGTCTAACCTATTTTCTTGCCTATTGGATGCCTTCAAAAAAGAAAATTTTCTCATGTCATTGTGTTGGCGAGAAGAGTTCTTTATCGACTATCATAAGTGTAAAATCCCCAAAGCGGCTTGGGGAATTTGTTGTGTGACAAACGTGAAGGAGGCTTGGGTATCGTGAATCCTAACAACATGACCCCAAACCTTGATGCTAAGTGGATTTTCATAGTCTTTTCTTCTACTAACATTTGGGATTGCCTTTTAAAAAGAAATATTCAACGTTTCAATCTAGATAATTATACTTCTTAGAAGGGTCACTCTATTTGGGATATTTTGATTTCTCCTTAGAAATTTAACCCTATTGCAAGTCTTCTCTCTTGCAAGATGTGGGAGAGTTGGATGCAGGCAGAAAGTGCTTATTCTCTGAAATCAGGTTACTTAGTAATGTTGATTTTGGTTTATACGATTCCATTAGGTTTGGATAGCTCTTTCTTTGGAAAAACTACAATTATGTAATAAGAGACCACAAATGCAAAAAGTATGAATTTTCTTGTTGCAAAGACTTGACTAATAATGGTGATGAAGTTTCTGATGATTACATTATGTCTTTATCTAACATTTTTGTTGGAGTTAGACGTCTGCGGAAGCATGCGAACAACACAAGGAAGAAGAAGAAGCTTGGAGCACAACACACAATACTGAATGTATTACTAGAGAAGCTTGGGCTAATCATTGGAAGCATTATGTGCGATCGCTTGAAGATCCATAAAAACCATTGCTTATGGTTTTTACCATAAAACTTTTGTAAAAGTCAATTGACTTGGAAGAATCTCGTAAATCCACTAAACCCGTGGAGTTAGATAGAATGAAATGCTACGACTTCACTTAGACAGAATATCTCCTAGATTAAGCGATCATTTTTAGTAAGCCAAATTTGAATTCAAATTCAAATTTGAAGGAAGCATCTATAAAAACACCTTGAAATCATGCGACCAATATACTCCCTTGGAGAGCCATTCATTTGATCATTAGTAGAGGTTGAGTAGCACACATCGTTGCTCACACACCTCACTATCATTTGGAATTGTTTCTTGGCCAATGATTTTGTAAAATAATGTTCCATAATACATGTACATCTTTAAGTACCTCTGTTGTCTTCTCTGTTATGTTCACATAGAACATTGTACTTTGAATGCTCATATCTCAGTCACTACTCCACCATTTTCAATGTTCTATAGCTCATTAGAACAAGCTCTAAGTCTACTACAAGGAAAAATTTTGAAGGCATTTCATTCAACCAATTTGGAGAAAAGCATCTTGAAGCAACCACTAGTCTTACTCTACACATCTCCTAAAAAGTTGGGGGTAATGTTTTATTGCTAAATTGATTGCTCTGTGTATAGTAAATCATTTTAAGTGATTCCACTTGGAATCATTAGCCCTCTAAGTTAATCAAATATCCTTAGAAAGAATTTTTCTAATTGCTACTTTACTATGAGTACTGAGCAAAAATTCTAGCAGGTACCAAAACCAAAATAGAAACTTTTTGAGCATAACCTAGTTGCAAACTTATCTATTTTGATCAAAGTTTTTGAAGCATCATTTCCAAAGCATATTGTCATTGGGAAGCTAAAGAGGCCTACTACAGAACTCTAAAGTGCATCAGGGCTGGTACTAAGCAGGATTTGCAAGTACCACTTAATTTCTTGAGGTGTCCATCCATCTTTCCGAACAAGACTTCATATGATTAGTCTCTTGTAAAAATCCTTCATATTTATCCTTGTAAAAGTCGATTACACCCACGTGGAATTAGAAAGCTCTAAAATAACGAATCTCTTGGTTGTTGAGCCAGGAGAGAATCTATCCTATACTTTAGGATTCACCTTACAACCAAAGACACGCAAGTGATCAATAATAGGTTTCCTATTATACTAAACCTCGAAAGGAGTTACATTATGTGTTGTAGATGTTGGCATATGATTCATCAAATATACTGTTGTATTATGGCTTCAGCCCAAAAGTTCAATGGCATATGCTTTTCATTTAGCATTGCTCTTGCTATTTTTGTGATAATCCTATTCCTTCTTTCAGCCATTCCATTCTACTGAGGAGTATATCAACAAGTGACTTCTCTTTTTATACCTTCATTCCAAAGAAAGTCATTAAACATTCTTGAAAAATATTCACTACCACCATCAGATCTTAACCTTCTAACTACCTTTCTTGTTTGTTTTTCTATCATAGATTTAAATTTGACAAAGCAGTCAAACACATCAATCTTATGCTAATTAAGAAAATACACAAAAGTGATTTGGCTAAAATCATCCACAAGAGTAACATAATACTTACTATCTTCAAGTGATGGCTCTTTTGCAGGACCCCAAGCATCAATATGCACTAATTCTAATAGATCCATGCTTTGCAATTTTGTACTAGAAAAGGATGCCTTGCTTGCTTACCAAATTGACAAGCATCACAAAAATATATCATATTTTGTTTTTAAATATCAGGTAAACTAACAACAATCGTTCTTTGAGCCATGTCTTTCAACTTATGTATGTTTACATGCCCTATTCGCTTATGCCATAACTCAATTTGAGAGATATTATTATTACCAAATAAATAATAAGAAAAAAACTGAGGAGTTACATCCAATGTAAAAAGTCTTCCTTGTCATTGACTTTTTGCCAAGATTTTATTATTTTGTTTCAGATTTTCAACAAAACACGCAAATTTATTGAACCATACTTGATAGCCACGCTCCACCATTTGACCAACTGAAATAAGATTTTTTTCTTATAGAAGTTACATGAAGAACATCTTTTAAAACTTTATTGCCTTTTTTTATCTACAAAACACACATCTCCAACTTGCGCTATTTTGTGCATTGAACTATCACCCGTTTCAACCTTACCATCAAACAAAGATGCATGCAAATTAGCAAACCAATCAAAATTATTGCTCTTATGATTACTACATCCACTTTCAACAAACCATATATCATTTCTATGAGTTGCATCTATATTCACATTCATCATTAGTACATTTTCATGATTTTGTTCCTCAACAAAATTACAATGTGTGTGATTTTGCCTTGCATACCCATCTTGCCCTTTATTATGCCAACAATCATGAGATATATGACCAACTTTACCACAATTAAAACATGTAATACTTAGATTACCTTGATATGCACTACATCATCTACCACGGTAGCAATATCTCTCCCGACCACACATATTAGACTCGCCACCATTAATATTAATTTCTTATGTTATCATAAGTGAAAACCAACTCATCAAAATTAGGTAACTTCTCTCACACAAATATAGAAGTTGTAAAGGGTTTCCATTTTAAACCATTCAAAACAAATGCAATTAAATCATCGTCTTTAACTATGCATGAAATTGAACCAAGTACATCCAACAGCGAGTCGTAACAAACAAGAACTATGTCGTAAAAAGAGAACACTCTCGTCAAAAATTACATGTTTTCACCTTATTTTTGGAATTCCTTTACACCAATATACATATATTACAAAATGAGGTGAAAACAAGTAATTTTTGACATTTTTTGTCATTTTCTCAAAAAAAAAATGAGCTCAAAATGTAGTCAAAATTTCACTATATTAGGCACTGACGTGTCCCAAAATGTAATGATAAGACATTGACATGTCCAAAATCTATATGATAAGACATTGACATGTCTAAAATATATATAAGAATGTAGAAATCAATAGTTTTTACACAAAAATAACATTTTAGACATATCTTTAATGGGTGGATATCTGATTGTTATTCAAAATTGCTACAAAACATGGTTTCATTAACCAAACTACTTTGAGGCATTTACATAAGCACTAAAAATGTCTGAGAGCTTCAATGCAACTCACAACTTTGTCGATCTATGTCTACACCCTCATCATCTGATGCACTTGATTCAGTCTCATACTGTTGAGAGCTCTCTTCTTCTTCTTCTATATCCACAAGAGCTCTATCTTCATCCACGTACATACCAAATTCTGCAGGATCATGCACAACTCTTCTTGTTTTCCTATGATTTCCTGTACCACATACATCTGGAAACTTTTGTTTTATCATGTTGATGGTTGCTTTCCTCAAGTGACCAGTTTTTGTCAAGGAAAAATCATAAACAAGAATATCTACATCATCCATTTTAAGAGTGGATGTGCTTCGAATATTCTTTTTCCTTTTTGAACGTGTTCGTTTAGTATCACACACCATTTCTAAGTTATATTTACCTGTGAATGCATTACTACTTTTAGTGTAATACCAATGCACCACCAAAGCCTCTATTCTTCTCTGATCAATATCTTTAGTTATCTCTAAAACCTTTGCAATCCAAAATGGTCTGGTAGCCTCATCACCATCAGCAAGTACTGCAATAAGCGTTCCAACATTTATCTCTATTAAATTTCCTTGCCATCTTGCTTCTGCCTGTTTTGTCATCCTTGGGCCTACATAAATATTTCTTTCTGGTGGATGTATAAAACTTTGAAGTGCATCTGCATTACATGCTTGGGCCACATTCACGGATCTTTGTGTACAAAAATCCCATGTGAATGGAACATCAATTGGCCAGTGACCTGCAATTGTATACTGTATAATCTCTTCTTGATGATTGAAAAAGTCCTCCCACCAAGATACATCTTGATCTCCAGCATATTTTTTTGCACGCTCAATATGTCTCTTCTTTTCAATGAGTGCATGCATCCAGCTTTTACTTTGATCAACCACACTTCCACATATTTCTGTATTGTTTTTATCTTCATATGGTGATTGTTCTGCACCATACACTGTTACAGTAGACAAATTAGGCACCTGCAATAAGAATCTGCATCCCTCTTTAGGCTCCCACCCAAGAGAAGATGAATACTGCTTTGCAAATAAAAGGGTTATTTCATCAACCCTCCTCATCAAGAATACATGGTTGAAACTAATATTGTGCAATGGAGCCAAAACCTTAGCACTGTTATCAAGGCCCATTGAGCAAAAGTGCTTAAAGTCATAAATCTGTGTGAGGTGTTGAACTTCTGGTTTTGGAGTATATGCTTCTGAAATCAGCTCAGATAAAATCGGAAGAGTAAAAGCATTGTTACGTGCCAACTTCTTAGAGAAAGTACTGAACATTTGATCAATGTGATCATGAGTGTGGCCAACCAGAAGAAAATTTACCTTAACCTTCTGAAATACCTGTTTTTCAACAAGCATGCTTAAATATCCAAAGACTGTAGAATTTTTATTCTCTCTTGCAGTATTATCTAGTTGCAAATATAGAGTTGGTGGCAAAAGACCCTTCCATGATTGCAAAACATGATGAATGACAGTAACTGTAAGGTTTGGATCATTATGCACATTCGGATATGTGAAGAAAACCTTGGATATTACAGTTCCATTGTATACCAAAGCACCAACCAAATGCATTTGCACAAGGACTTCATCTCCAATGTCCTTAGGGATGTGATAAAAATGTGGCAAAAAAGTTTTTTTTTGATCCATACCATCGATCAACAAACACATATAATGCTCCGGATTTCTGAGTGCCTTACTTCGATGATGAATTGCTTTCTTTCTCTCTAATGCTTGACTGTCATGATGGTTGTTAAGAAGGTTTTTAAAATTATGCTTTTCCTGTGGTGTTGTAGCCCCTTTTGCCATGTTTTTCAAAGTGGCGCAAACTGAACATTCACCCATTCTAACTTTACGAGGAATAGAAACATTGTTAAACTCTTCCTTCCATAATCGAGTAAAGTGACGATACAACACATACTTCTCATTTCTATTTTCCATGTCTTCTCTATATATTTGAAATACCTCTCGACGAGTAAAGTTATCTGACAAGTGCAACCTTCCAGTTGTAGGCATAACTTCACAATGCAAGCTAAAATAGTTCATCATCCAATTCATTGCATGACGTCCAACAGATCCTTTGGTCCCAACATGGAACGTATCCAAAATGAGATCCCCATTCAAAAACCCTTGTTGAACCCTATGTATTCTAAAATTTCCTACACCCATTGCAATTTTAAATGCAGCCCTACAGCATGGCATCCCTTGAGTAAAGAAATATTCAAAACCAACACGCGTTACTGACATGTTATCCTCAATCATTTGCATGCAAGAAACAAGGTATATATCTTGCCTTTCACTATCTAAATGGAGGAATTTTTCTCTTATGTGCTTTAGTTTCTTCATTCCTAAATTATACAAACATTTCAAACCACAACAATGCTTCACAATATCCAATGCAATCTGTCTATCTGAAGTAAGAAATTTAAATCTTTTTCGACTTACTTCACGAGACCTTCTTTTAAATCGTAGATTGAGCTTGCTTTGCTTTTTCGTTGCTCCACATGCACTTGAGTCAGAAGGGAGATCAATGGTTGGATCAGATGGGAGATCAAGAGGTGCATTCGGTTGAGCATCATTGCACTGTGAATTGGATAACTTAAATGACTCAACAGAAAACATGGAATCATCAGCACGTTCTAAATCATAGGGATCATCACTTCTCTGGAAAGGTTCAACTGAGAACAATGAATCAATATGAGCAGAGGAAGCTGATGCCCAAGCATCCACTGAAAGGATTGAGCTCATCTTCACTGAGTTCACAGAAGACTGAAGATGAATGACCTTTTTAAATAAGTAGAAATCCGAGATCAAGTGAAGATGTCACATCAAATGTCACATCAAGAAGATATGAAATCAAAAGCTTATTAAAGTACATTAAATAACATTAAACATCAAATTACATCAAATCACTTAATTACTCAAATATACACTAATAAGGGAACCAAAGATTTGATTCACTTTTGATTCAAATGAGAAACACAGTTGATTTCTAACTACATATGAGTCATTGAGTCTAAGCATTGTGAATGAATCAAAATATATCCAAGTTGAGTTCCAACAGGAATATATAATAAAATTGTTTGGAGAAATTTTACAAGAAGAAATTTTACAACTGGAATATATCCAAGTTGAGTTCCAACTGGAATATGCTATGCCATTGAACACTATACAAGAAGAAATTTTACATTTGGTTAAGATTTCAAGGATTAGGTTTTTGTTGTTATATTTAGGTAGTGATGTGTGTGAACACTCTAGGACCGCCGGGGCACTTTTTTCCCTCTTTAGGAGTTTTTTTTCCCCCGGCTTGTATATACGCCTATTGCCCTAATGGGCTACTTATCTTTGTACATTCTCTAGTAATACATTCAGTCTTGTGTGTTGTGCTCCAAGCTTCTTCCTCTTCCTTGTGCTGTTTGCGTGCTTCCGCAGACGTCTAACTCCAACAATTGGTATCAGAGCAGGTCGTTGATTCTTCTAGGGCGCCGTCGACACTCCTCCATTTGCAGTCTCAGACTCGCACAAAATTTGGTGAGCAT
The DNA here is from genome assembly GCA_020310875.1 of Ceratopteris richardii. Taxonomy (NCBI): domain Eukaryota; kingdom Viridiplantae; phylum Streptophyta; class Polypodiopsida; order Polypodiales; family Pteridaceae; genus Ceratopteris; species Ceratopteris richardii. The sequence goes on along the minus strand of CM035439.1, from coordinate 143,560,150 downwards.
ACTCAGGGTGTTTTTGAGATCAAAACAACTTCGCTTTGTGACGCCGAAATCGCGATCTGAGCTCGTTTCGGCCTCCGAACGCACTATCGCAGTGCTTGTGCAGGTTATTTCGTCCTTTTGTGCCAAAGGTATATACCAGTTTTTGTTCGCCAGTTTAAGCGTCTCGAAGTCTGCTACAGGTCTAGCAGAACTTGTCTGGGCAGTTCTGTTCAACTTTTTGAGATACAGTCAATTTTCTGCATCAAGGTATTTTAGTCACCGGCCATGGCTGAAAGCAGTGATGTATTCCGTATGTTGGCTGTTGAGGATAAGTTGGATGGTACCAACTACCCATTATGGGCGTATATGATGCGACATGTACTGGTTGCAAAAGGATTGTGGAACATTGTGCAGGGTGTTGAAAGACGTCCTGTTACACCTGTAACGACAGGTACTGCAAATACAGGTGTTGGAGCTGATGAAGATGGTGTCGAAGATGATATTCCGCAGATTCCTGTTCGTGCTGTTGTTTCTGTTGCACCTACTGCAGAGCAGATTTGTTGGGATGGCAGAGATGCCCAGGCACATGCATTGATAGCTTTGTCTGTCAAACGTGCCATTATTCCTCACATTCGCTCTTGTAGAACAGCAAAGGATGCTTGGGATACACTTACCACTTTGTACCAGGCTCGATTGATGATGAAAGGCAATCCGAATGCCTTGTCATTTGAGGAATTAGTCTCTGTTCTGTTGCAGGACGATCAGTCCAGGCAGAACAGGTCCATTATGCGTGTTGTAGATCAAGCTTTCCTGGCTAGTCAGAAGGGCAAAGGAAAATGGAGCTCTTCTACTAGTAAGCAGAAATCTGCAAATGCTGCACAATCGAAGAACCAGGATAAAGATGAGAAGAAATCAGAAAAGCAGAAATTGTTCTGCAAGTACTGTAAAGGAAATGATCATATTATAAAGAACTGTCCAAAACTGGCTGCTAAAGAGGCAAAGAAGAAAGAGGCTGGAATGGTTGTTGCAGAGGCCTCTACACCAAAAACAGAGTCTGCAAATCTTGTGCAGGAAGAAGAATGGGCGTTTACTACTGTTTGCAGTTTTGACCCATCTTCTCATGATCAGTGCATGTCTGCAGTAGACTCAGATGTTTGGTACTTTGACAGTGGGGCAACCAAACATATTACCTTGCAGCGCAGTTTCTTCTCTTCACTCGAGCCTGCCCCTACAGGGAATACTGTCACATGCGCCAATAACTCCTCTTATCCTGTTATGGGAGTTGGTAAGATCATTCTGACTACTGCTGATGGTAGTTCTTTCACTTTGTCAGATGCTTTATTTGTGCCAGGGATCAAAAAGAACCTGTTATCAGTTTCTGCATTAGCCAAGATTGGCTTGGTTGTGAAATTCGTTGATGACAGGTGTACAGTCCATGATCTCTCAAATGGCGATGTGATTATTGCTTCTGGCATTTTATGTCGTGGGCTGTATAAGCTCATAGACTATGAAAAATCTGTGAATGATTTGGCATGTGCAGTTCATGATTCTCAGGCTATGTCAGATGCAAAGCTTTGGCATGCACGCTTTGGTCATCTGAATTTTGCTAGTTTGTTACGCCTGCAGAAATCTGAAATGGTGTCCTCTTTGCCCAAACTTGAGGCACCTAGAAAACATGTTTGTGAAGGCTGTATTTTGGGCAAAATGCAGCGTTCTTCCTTTCCAAAAGATGGTTCAGTTCGGGCTATGCAGAAATTGCAGCTAGTACATAGTGATGTCTGTGGTCCTATGCAGACACCCTCTTTTGGAAATTACCTTTACTTCGTGACTTTCATTGATGATTTTTCCAGGCATGCATGGGTATATCCACTCAAAGAAAAGTCCGAAGTGTTCATGTGCTTCAAACAGTTTTTGGTTTTGGCTGAAAATCTGTCAGCATGTAAAATGGGCACCCTCCGTTCTGATCGAGGGGGGGAATATATGTCTTCAGATTTTAATGCATTTCTGGCTGAACGTGGGATAAAACACCAGTGTACAGTGCCGTATACACCTCAACAGAATGGAGTTGCTGAACGAAAGAACAGGTCACTCATGGAGATGGCGAGGTGCATGGTCAAAAGTCAGGCTTTACCACAGTTTCTGGCTTGAGGCTGTCATGTGTGCAGCATATGTACTGAACAGGTGTCCCACAAAAGCGTTGCAGTCTATCACTCCATATGAGGCTTGGCATGACCGCAAGCCATCTGTTGCTCATCTGCGTGTTTTTGGTTGTTTGGCATATGCATTAGTGCCTGAACAACATCACAGAAAATTGGATGATAAGGCAGTAAAATGTATTTTTGTTGGGTACAGTTCTGAAAGTAAAGGCTATCGTCTGTATCATCCACAGACTAAACGCATTCTGGTTAGCCGTGATGTTGTCTTTGTGGAAGATGCTATTCAGCCATTGCTTTCATGTACTAAGGAGACATCTGTTAGCTCCAAAGACATGTATGATACTTTGATGCCTCTTTTTACAGGTGGACAGGCTAGCGCTGGTCCTAATGAGGCAACTTCTCAGCCTTTGCAGGTTTCATATGATGATGCAGATCATGCCATTTCTGATGCAGATTTACATGATGCACTTGTTGATGAGAGAGCTGATATTGAACAGGCAAAAACTATGCCAAAATGGCTGGTGCAGACTTTGCGTGACAGCAAATTAGATGCACCTTTGTCATATCGTACTCGTTCAGGCTCTCATAGTACCTCCTTTGCATCAGATTGCTATGCTATGGCTGCATCTAGTCTCTGTGATGAGAATGAGCCTGTTTCTTTTGATGAAGCACAAAATTCAGAAAATTGGATGGCTGCTATGCAATCTGAATATGATGCTATAATGAAGAATGGTACATGGTCTTTATGTGACTTGCCTCCTGGCAAGAAGGCCATTGGCACTAAGTGGGTATACAAGCTGAAGCGTAAACCTGATGGTACAGTTGACAGGTATAAGGCTAGGCTTGTTGCAAAGGGTTATGCGCAGGAAAGAGGCATTGATTTTGATGAGACCTTTGCACCTACATGCCGTATGACTACTGTTCGGAGCATTTGTGCACTTGCAGCCCATCATGGTTGGAATGTACATCAGTTGGACATTAAGACAGCATTTCTGAATGGTGACTTGCATGAAGAAGTGTATGTTTTTCAGCCCCGTGGCTTTGTGCAGAAAGGGCATGAAAACCAGGTGTGCAGGTTAAAGAAGGCGTTATATGGTTTAAAGCAAGCACCACGTGCTTGGTATGAGAAAATACATGCCTATCTGATTGCACATGGTTTTGAGAACAGTCCAACTGAAAGCACCTTATATGTTAAGCGTGCTAATGATGTGCTTTTGATCATTGTTGTCTATGTAGACGACATGCTGCTCACTGGTCCTCTTGAGAAGCATATTGCTGATTTCAAGGCTGATTTGCATGCCTCATTTGAGATGTCTGATTTGGGGCATTTGCATCACTATTTGGGCATTCAGTTTATGCAAGTTGATGGTGGAATGGCTTTGTGTCAAACGAAATATATTGACACATTATTGCAGCGTTTTGGCCTTGAAGACTGTAAGCCTATTGCCACTCCTATGGAGACAGGTTTACGATTGAGTCTTCATGATGCTGGAGATGCATTTGATGTTGTTCTTTATCATCAGGCTGTTGGATGCTTGATTTACTTATGCATTACTCGGCTAGATATTCAGTTTGCTGTCTCACAGATGAGCAGGTTTATGCATTGCCCAGGAGTCACGCATTGGAAAGCGGTTAAGCGCATCTTTCGCTACTTGAGTGGTACTCGGCTACTTGGGTTGTTTTATCCCAAGGGGGGATCACTACCGCCAGATTTGCATGCTTTTTCTGACTCAGATTGGGCTGGTTGCTATGACACTCGTGTGTCCACCAGTGGTTTTTGCTTCATGCTTGGTAGCTCATGTATATCTTGGTTGAGCAAGAAGCAGCCTACTGTGGCCACTTCCAGTTGTGAGGCTGAGTATAGGGCAGCTTTCACAGCGACTGTTGAGTGTGTGTGGCTCAGACGCCTTATGGCGGATTTGGGTGTTGGCCAGTCTTCTGCCACCACCATCTTCACCGACAGTCAGAGCGCATTGGCAGTTGCGAGGAACCCTGTGTTCCATGCTCGCACTAAGCACATTGAGGTGCATTATCACTATGTCAGGGAGAGGTTCTCTGCTGGGGAGATCAGCTTGGCATATGTGCCCACGTAGGAGAACATTGCAGACCTTTTCACGAAGGCTCTGCCTAGGGAGAAGTTTGAAGCTTTCCGCAAAGCTTTGGGCTTACTTCCTTTTGTGGAGTGATTTCCACATAGCTCGGCACTTTCTTATACATGAGTGCCAGCTCCTTGTTCACTGCATCACTCCCAGGGGGGATTTGTTGATATATTTAGGTAGTGATGTGTGTGAACACTCTAGGACCGCCGGGGCACTTTTTTCCCTCTTTAGGAGGTTTTTTTCCCCCGGCTTGTATATACGCCTATTGCCCTAATGGGCTACTTATCTTTGTACATTCTCTAGTAATACATTCAGTCTTGTGTGTTGTGCTCCAAGCTTCTTCCTCTTCCTTGTGCTGTTCGCGTGCTTCCGCAGACGTCTAACTCCAACAGTTTTATTGTGGTCTTGGCTAGATATCAAAGAGGTAGATGAAAGTATATTAAAAAAGAATTATGTGTAAAAGAGGTACACAGAAAGTTTATTCATACATTGATTTTCCATTTCAACAATGTGTTACAAGATAAATGTGAATATGAACTAAAGTGTGGAGGATAACACTATAAAGATGTCATTAATCTCACAACTTAGACCTGATTTTCTCCCAAGCAACAGACTCTAAGAAAAAACTTCTACATGAGATCAGAAATCCTCATGTACATACCATACTGTTGCCATTGAAGTTTAATTTCCATGCAAATGTATATAAATAGTTGCAAGGTTCTGTACTTGAATGTTTATTCATACATTGATTTTCCATTTCAACAGTGAGTTACAAGATAAATGTGAATATGAACTAAAGTGAGGAGGGTAATACTATAAAGATGTCATTAGTCTCCCACATTTAACACAACTTTGACTTGATTTTCTCCCAAGAAAGAGATTCTAAGAAAAAAATCTCTACATGAGTTTAGACATCCTCATGGACATACCATACTCTTGCCATTGAAATGTAATTTCTATGCAAATGTATATAAATAGTTGCAAGGGTCTATGAATATTTCATTAAAGTGGCTCTGAAACAGCCATTTGTGTGGGTGCTATTCCCTGGTTAGATAAGTTGACAGATTTAGTTAGCAACTGGACTCATTCAGTTAGATCCAGTTAGTCTCTGGTTCAAGTTACCCAATTCCCTATAAATACCAGAGGAGGAGATCATTCGCATTTTCAAAATCCACGAGCAAGAGAGAGCAGCAGAGCACAGACAGCCATGGAGCACAGAGCTCAGCATACCAGCAAGCCAAGTCTGATGGAGAAGAAGAATGTTGGAAAAAGTACCAAGAGGTAGACAAAATCATAACATAAATAAAGATTCCAAAAAGATTCCCTCTGTATGTCTGTGTAAAAAGTCTGATTTCTAGGTATTTATTTTTCTTACCTCTAGAAATATGGATCCAAAGCATGTACAGCTCGATGCCTGGCATCGACTTTAAGGTGTAAGTCGATGCCAGGCATCGACTTAGGATTGCAAGTCGATGCTAGGCATCGACTTGGGCCCAAAAGTCGATGCCAAGCATCGACTTGCCGGCATCAACATGCACTGAAAAGTCGATGCCAGGCATCGACTTTAGGGTGCAAAGTCGATGCTTGGCATCGGCTTTTGGGCCCAAGTCGATGCTTGGCATCGACTTTTGGGCGCAAGTCGATGCCAGGCATCGACTTTGTGTGCAAGTCGATGCCAGGCATCGACTTGAGGGTAAAAGTCCATGCCAGGCATGGACTTGGCCCAAAAGTCGATGCCAAGCATCGACTCTTGCACCCCCAAGTCGATGCCTAGCATCGACTTTCACCCTCAAGTCGATGCCGGGCATCGACTTGCACACAAAGTCGATGCCTGGCATCGACATGCACTTAAACATCGATGCCTGGCATCGACCTGAAGCTCAAAATCGATGCCTGGCATGGACTTGGGCCTTTGAAAACCACATTTACGTTTGATCTGATATTTCCAAGTGCCTTCAGGGATGCGGAGTACAAGGATGAAAGGCCCATCAAGAAGCTCAGAGTCACCATGGGCTCTGGTGACCAGCAACGTGACAAAGGCAGTGGTCACCAAGCAAAACCAAAGAAAATTATTGCACCATTATCCTCTGACAAGGCCAGCAACCCACTAGGAATATCCTCAAGTGGACAGAGTAGCATAAAAATTCCTGTGGAGGATCCAAATATGAAGGAAAGGTCTAGGGAGACGGAGGTCATGAGGACAGATCGTCCACTTTGGGACATGACAAATCTCGAGTGGTGCCTTCAGTACGTTGAAGAGAAGAATGCAGTCCTCCTTGTGTTCGCAGGGGCTTATGGCAGAGGAAAGATCACGACAACACAAGGTTTTCAGTATGGCCTTGTTTACAAACTGGATTATGAAGATGAAGATTTTGACAACCTGCTTTTCTTGGTGGAGACATCGAAAGGATTAAGAAATGTCATATGCAAGATGGATTTCTTGTGCCCAGAGTGTTGTGTTCCAGAAGAGCTAGCTCAGATATGCAGAGACTCAGTGAATTTCATCAAGGACCTGATGCCATGGATCCAGGGCAATATCATGCCAACACAACAGAAGAAGACGACCCCTATAAAGGCAAGGGGTAAGCAGAGCGTGCAGAAAAAGCTCCAAAAGAAAAAGAAGATAATTTCAGAAGAGGAGTTTTCTGACTCAAGCTCTAGCTCTGGGGACATAATTGTTGCACCTGGTGAAGAGCTTGCATCTGGTGTTCTTGGTACTGAGCAGAATAAGATGAGGGAGGACATAGCTAGAAGAAAAGTTGTGAAGAAGGGGCAGTTGTTCCACCTGCCAATCAATATCATCCACAGGCCACCCGTAGATCCAGTCACAGGGAGGAGGCCCCTTGAGATCAGGGAGCCACATAATTTGCACGTCCAGAATCTTAAGAAGAAAATGAAAATAAATCCTCATGCTACTGTTGTGCCATTCCTTGTCATGGTGGATCCGAATGAGTGCAGGTGTGTGGACGATTTCAATGAGGGTTTGTTTGAGGATTACACTTATTATGTGATTGGAGGTTCACACTCTGCAGAGGCTCGTAGACAGTTAGTGAAGGAGCACCCTACTACATTTTTCTTTAGGTATGCAGAGTGTAAGATATATGCTGGTCTTACAACTGAGGAAGCCAAGCTTCTTGCTTGGGATCACAACAACGACAATGACTACAGGCAGAAAATGTCCTCCATAGAGAGAATTCGGTTCTTCCACCATGAATATGAAGATTGTCTTGTGAAGGAAGCTGGAAGAATACATCCCAATCTACGAAAGCAATGCCTTATTGAGGTTGGAATTGCATTGGATGAGAATAGAAAGTCTGATGCTTTGAGGAAATATGATCCATGGTTTCAACTGGCATTCAGATCAGGTGAGATTTGGGATCTACAGGATAGAATTTTCACAATGTGGGAGCACAAGGAGGTCAAGGGCCAGAAGCAACGAAAGTCGAGGCCAGACCCACAAGTTGATCTGAAGGGAAAGGGAAGGAAAGTTGACCTTTCAATTGAAGAGGCTCCTGAGGACATGAAGCTGACCCCATGGAGGGCCCTTCAAGGAATCAAGGATGATACATTGATCATATCAACTTTGTCAAGGGTAATCTCGAAGGAGTTAAGCCTGGAGGAGATGGTGACTGAGCTCAATAAGTATGTATGTTATTCTCAGATCCTTTTTCCCTCCTCCCATGCTTCTGGTCACTGCATAGCTGTGGAGAAGGATGATGCTCAAGTGAGCTTCATTAGAATGAGAATCAATGGGCTGAATGAATGCCCAGATGAAGACCAAGAGGTTGGAAGGAAGCACATTGCAGATACGGAGAGATTCCAACCAGCTTCAAGGGAGCCTGTTCCCCCACTTGCAGATGAACCGGGGGACATGGCTGACCTTGAAGAGCCAATCTTGGAGCAAGAGAGGCAAGATAGGTGTTCTAATGTGCCAGAGGATCCCAATATCCTTGAGCCTGAGGAAAGCTATGATCAGCTTCTATTGTAGATTCACATTACTCTTGTAGAACACATGAAATGTAAAAGATCATTTTAATGGAAATATAATTTGGAGTTCTGCTTCCACTTTGTGTTCAGCTTGATTTATCTTGAGCATTTCTCTGATCATGTGTGAATGTTTCTTAGTATAATTTTGTTGAATATTATCTTCTCTTGGGAATGCTTTTGTGAAATGTATTTCATATTCTGTTAATATGGCCAAGCATTCAATGGGGATCTTAACCATACAAAGGGGATGATCTTAATTGCCTTGTTAAAATGCTCTGATTTTTGCAACACATGTACTCTAATTTTTGAGTAACTTTTAATTAGCTATCATCTGTGCTTGTTGAGGTTATAGATGTAATGAAGGAGCTTCGCGAATTCTTACTTGTACCTTTTCAACTCTAATCTATTGTCCAAGATCATGATGTGGGATTCTTGGTCATGCTCAACAACTAGTTTTCATGGCAGCAAGAATTTTAGTATATCTATCTTGACTACTTGGGATATGAGATCAAGCTTCTAGTGACAATATTTACAAGCAAGACTCGTGATGCTTTCTAGATATTGTAAAATGCCCACTTTTTTTCTTCATATAATGGTCTTTAGGTAAAAAGAAAAAGAGAACATGTCTTTGTTCTCCTTTGTTGTGACTCAGTGTTATCCACAATCTGCTTAATTGTTTAAACATAATCATTTATTAACTATCATACATCTTTTCACAAATTATTTAACTCATTATTGAGCTGAATATGCCATGCCTTTGTTGCTATTGGGAATAGTCATTCTAACACTTTCCAAATCTCCTTACTTGTTCTCATGTCATGTATGTGTCCTATCATAGTTGACTCAATATTTTATGATAATAAAAAGATTAACTTTTTGTCACGCTCATTCCACCTCTGATATTCACGGATTTACTATGGTGTCAGATTTTGGTCAAGAAAGTCCTGTTGAGGTTCTATCCCACTAATTAATCCATGCAGATTCCTACCCATAAGATATGCAGACATGCAAAAATTCTAGGCCTTATAATTGGTTTTGCTAATATTTTTTATTTTATTATTTCTATCGGCCATCTTAAAAGAGGATACTTCCAAAGAATCACCTTATTTGTGCTCCACCTTATGCATATACCTCACGTATAGCAATTGTGATGCATCAACTAGCTCTGACACCAATGTAGAATATTAAAGCTCTAAGAAGTCGCACATAATTAAATATGCAAGAAAGCAAAAAAAATTGTATAGACTGCGGAGATGACAAAGCAGAGTAGATGAACAAAACTAGATAAAAAGAAGTGAAACTCTTTGTACAAAAAATGACTACATATTCACAATGATTGAGTATGAACTCCCCTACAAAAATGCATTCCTAAGCCCTTTATATAGAGTTTGGAAATTAATATGTAGCAATGAATTTTTTTCACAAAATAGTCGAGGATAATTAAAGCACTAAAGGAATGGACTATAAACAAAAAGTTCTTCAACAACTTTTTCACAAAAGTAATGGGTGCTAATTTAAAACACTAAAAAGAATGGTCAACTTTGATTGACCGCTTTTACAAAATTGATGGATGATATCTAAATTACTAAGAGAATGGTCAACTTTGAGTGACCGCTTTGAACTAAAATGTTTTTCCTAAAAAAATGCACAATACATATGGAAAAATACATATGCACATTTCCTAATATTCATATATACCTACCTATAGTTTCTCATACGAACACTTTTTTAAGGGTTTCTTTTACACTTAGGCTTTTAAAAGGGTGTGGAAAAGCAAGAACCCATAAGATAAATAATCATGTAAAATATTAGAGGATTTAAAATAAGGGCATCAAATTGAAAAAGCGTATGTTTTTCAATCTTAACCTGTACAATTACAATATATTTATTGGTGAAAAAAGGATCAACGGAATCTATTGAACTAAATCTATATATTTATTGTTGAAAAAGAAATCAACAAAATCTATTGTCATTACCTTTGTTGTTCGGAATGAAAAATGTTTCTAATGTGGGTTGTCCATCCAAACTCAAAGGAAAAAGGTTTTCAATGTGGACTATCCATTCAGAATCCATCGATCCATACATAAAGGTTCTACTGTAAGGAACATAAGATAATGAAACACATGCACGCACCATGCAAAGACACACACACATTAACACACAGAGAAACATTATAATGCATTTGTGTGAAAGAACACATCACAAAAACTATAGAGCAAAGGCTTTCGTAAGCGAAAGCATATTTATAATCAAGATAGAAAACATTGGATCAAATTTGAGACGTTGACCTAGCCGGGAGAATGGATTTTGAAGATTGGTGCCTTCTAAGATGCAGAATGTTGCATGGAAAGATCCACCTCTTGATGGCCAAGATCCCATCATTTGAAATGTTTGAGATGGCACAATGGTAACAAAACGAAGAAGAATGAGAATCAAGTGAGACTTGCACTTTCATTGTTTGCTTAACAAGAAGTGGTGCCTGAAGTGGTCTCGACTTAGATGGGAGTTTAAATTTATGGAACCCTCTGATCGAGAATAAAAAGTCGGTTTTAATTTGGCAAATTCTCGAGAGGGGAAGTGAAGCTTTACTTGGAAGCAAGCTTTATTTGGTGAGGCTATCAACTACTCCTCTGTCCTGTGGAATATTGTTAGAAGTGAAATGCATTGAAAGATCTAGAAGGAAGAATGCAAGACCAACTTTGATAAACCTCTTACAGAGTGGCATATAAAAAAATCCCTAGGTTGCTACGTAGAAAAATTGGTGATTGTAAAAAATCATCTTGTTGAAACACAATAGGATGTTCGCTATTGGAAACGTCAAATTGAAAAGTAAATGGATTCCCAAGAAGAAGAGTAAAAGGTGTTAAAGCTTCTAATCCACTATAGTCCTTTTTTTTTCCTTCCCTTCCTTTTAATTTAAAACAAGCGTTTTATAAAAAGAGAAAAAACAACAACAGAGAAATCGTTCGATCAAAGATCCGTGCTCACAGCGGTTGCACATACTTGCGCCCCTGTCCGACATCAAACATATCAACGATTTCGCACATACTTGAGAGGTAGTGAAGATTTTGAGGAGACTAGCAAATTTGTTATAGAGCCGGTGGATTCATGCTATACCGCAGATCACTAAAGCTTCTAAGGTTGACAATATGATAAATAAGTTTCAGAATCAAAGTGCTTCACTTCAGTCTGACGAAAGGATTCTTGAGCGCTCCATTGATAACCGTACCAGTGAGGATGCACTCAGCTGATCATTAACCGCACCGAAGACATGTGAGTGCACATATTTGCACGAGAATAATTTTCAGAGCTTTATACAGTCTATGCTTCTTCACGACATCACATAGCAAAACTACACACCGGTTTAGTTCTCCGATATGAAATGTCACACAACTTCCTACTTGAGGGAAAATACTTCATAGGACGTTGCGTTCTGAACTCTTGTCTAGGGTTCTCCATGGTCAATGCATGTTGTTGTACCTACAGCTTCAAGGCTCCACTATGTCTTACGCTTTGGACTTAACGAGCTCTTGCTCGTCTGAAGTTGCCTTTCGTCCTCTTCTCCTCTCATAGGGGGAGCAATGCACTCGTCATTTCTGCCCAACTCAATGTCGAATATGGAATTGCTTATTGACCAGACGCTGTAGGCTTCACAAGTTCCATGTTCACAAATTAATGTTGATGGCGTTTCTTCCAGAGAGGCCGGAACCCTAAACCCCAATGCTTTGGAGGAAGGTTAGTGCAACGACATGCTAAAGTTAGATTCTCCTCTTCCCCCGAGGGACAAGCAAAGGACATTTGCTGATGCTCTCGCTCAAGGAGGACGCCGAATGAATATCGGTATGCTTGAAACCTCTACTTTTGACAATCAATAGTGTTGGGAGTGATGGTTGGATGCACTCAAGAAATGAGTTGATGCTGCAAAACCTGCTTCACACCTGCCCTCTTTTTTCTTCAGATATACTTAGTAGACTTGCTTAGCTTCTAAATGACACAAAGAAACCATGTATGTACTTTGGAAATGGTTTGGGTAATGATCAAACCAAAACAGATAACTTGGTACTTCAAGAATCAAGAAAAACTTTCTATTCCTGTAGTGATACCTGCTCAGACTTTCACTCAGTGTGACCAGCACACTTAAAATTGGAACAATTCCTTTTGGGAGAATTAAAGTACCTTAGTAAGCTACCAATCACAAGTGGAATCACTTCAATTGATAAAATATGCACTGAGAAATAAGTTTAGCAAGAGTCTAATTACCCCCGACTTTTTAGGAACTCTGCAGACACAGACCAGTGTGCACTTCGAAGCGGATTTCTCCCAAATGGCTGAATGAAATCCTCTGAGATTGTGTATGCTTGTAGTAGACTTTGAGCTGGTTCCAATGAGCTATAGATCTCTTGATTTGGTTCAGTAGATCTTGAGTTATGCTCCTTTGAAGTTGACAGACTTGGAGAAGATAACACAGAGAACCAGAAATGATGAATGTGTATATATCTATTGATTGATAAGATTGTACAAGCTCAATAGCATGACAAGCATAGCTAATTGAGGTGTGGTGGTGTAGGCTATGGAGTAGCACTAACACACACTCAGTTACAATGACAATATGCCTCGGGGAGTGAGCTGAAATGGCAGGACTAACCGCGAGTTTTTTCTTCTTCACTTTATATGAATTGAGTGAACATTTGAATTTCAAATTCAAACTAAGGCTCCCTAGAATCTCTCCTCTAAAAGTAGGGAGATATTCTCTCCATTACAACATTCAAATTTCCACGACTAATGAGGTAGGTGAATGACTTCAAGTGATTACAAATAAATGCCAAGTCATATAGACTTTTACAAGGGGTAAAAGATAATAACTCATAAGTATGAGTTCCTATGCCTTATCCTTCATGAAGAGATATCCTTCAAGGGTTCCAAATCCATCTTCAAAGTTTCAATGTTCCAAGCCAATGTGTGAAGGCTTGATATGCACCAACAGCTCCCCCTCAAGCCAAACACTTTGGCTTAAGTCTTCTCTTTCATTCTTCAATCACTTCCTGCAATCCAATCATGGATTTGAATCTGCATAACTTGTTTCCATCCAATGCCTTTGTAAGTAAATCTGCACATTGCATATTAGTAGACACATATGTCAATTGAATCTCTTTGCTAAGTAACTTCTCTCTCACATAGTGGTAATGAACCTCTATGTGTTTAGTTCTGGCATGATAAATTGGGTTTGCTGCAAGGTGAAGAGAACTAGTATTGTCTCCAAAGATAATAGGTGGTCTTGTGTGTAGACCTAACTCTGTATAAAGAAGCTTCAACGAGATAGCTTCTTGAGTTGCATTGGCAATCCCTCTATACTCTGCTTCAGTGGATGACAATGCCATTGTAGGTTGCTTCTTAGCTGACCAAGAGATAGGTTTATCTCCTGCAAAACAAATATATCCTGAGGTGCTTCTCCTATCATCCTTGCATCCTGCCCAATCTGCATCTGAGTAAACTTTTATGTCAATATCTGATGTATAAGGAAAGTACAAACCATGACTTTGTGTTCCCTTCAAATACTTCAAGATCTTCTTGGCTGCCTCTAGGTGAGGTACCCTAGGTTTGTGCATGAATTGACTAAGCACACTTACTCCATATGCTATGTCAATTCTTGTCAAGGTAGCATAGTTCAAACTACCTACCATACTTTGGTATCCTGTAATGTCTTTGATTTCTTCTCCTTCATGAGCACTTAACTTTTGGTTAACCTCCATTGGAGTAGTAGATACCTTAGCATCCTGCAAACCAAACTTCTTGACCATATCCTGTACATACTTCTTTTGAGTGATGTAGATACCTGAATTTGTGTAGACCAATTCAAGACCTAAAAAATACTTTAATAGTCCAAGATCACTGATCTTGAATTCTTTCATCATCTGTCCTTTGATGTGTCTAATCCCATTGACATCATTACCTGTAATGATGATGTCATCAACATAAACACATAAGTAGATTACCTCTGTACTACTTCTCTTTATGAATAGAGAAGTGTCTGCTTTGCTCATCACAAATCCTTGGTCTAGGAGGTAGGTGGTCAATCTGTAATTCCATGCTCTAGGTGCCTGCTTTAAACCATACAGAGCCTTCTTCAATTTACAAACATAATGTACCTTTTTTGGATCTTCATAGCCAGGTGGTTGTGACATGTAGACTTCTTCAGATATCCATCCATTCAAGAATGCATTCTTCACATCCAATTGGTACATGTTCCAATTTTTGGATGCAGCTACACTCACCATAACTCTGATAGTTGGCATCTTGGCCACAGGAGAAAATGTCTCCTCATAATCAATGCCTTGGGTTTGTGCAAAACCCTTGGCTACCAACCTAGCTTTGTACCTGTTTATTGTTCCATCTGAATTCTTCTTTAGTTTGTAGATCCATCTGGATCCTATCACCTTCATAGAGTCCTTCTTGGGTACCAAGTCCCAAGTATCACTTTCCTTAAGAGCTTCTATCTCTTCATCCATGGCTTCTCTCCATTCTGGTTTGATAATTGCTTCTTCATAGGTACCTGGTTCTTCATTCAACAAGTCTTTTCCAAGATATACAGAATGTTTAGTTACAAGTGATGTGTCATACCCAAATCTGATAGGCTTCTTCTTTTCTCTTTGAGATCTCCTCATTGCTTGAGTAGAAGTTTCTGGCTTATCCTCTAATTGCTTCATCTTCATCTTTCCTTTGGACTTCCAAGCCTTGAACTCTTCAAGGTTTATTGTATCATCATCTGAGCTTGAATCTTCTTGCTGAGTTGGCTCTTCCTTGGTAAGCTTTGGAAAATCTTCTTCCATGTCATAGGGTAGACTCACTTTCCTGCATTCATTCTCATACCAAGAGTCATTTTCATCAAATATGACATCTCTGCTTACCTTGAACCCTTTGTTTGTGGGGTTGTAGAATCTGTATCCCTTTTGGTTCAAATCATAACCAATGAAGATACATTTTTCAGCCTTAGGGTCTAGCTTTCCTCTTACCTGTGAGGGAATATGCACATATGCTACACAACCAAAGATTTTGCAATGATCCAGAGAGGGTCTCTTACCATGCCAAGCTTCATAGGGTGTCATGCCATCAAGTGATTTGGATGGCAACCTATTGATGAGATAAGTGGCAGTGGATACACTCTCTACCCATAGGTAATTTGGCAACTTTTTCTCATTAAGCATAGACCTAGCTGTTTCTACTATAAGTCTATTCCTTCTTTTTGCTACCCCATTTTGTTCAGGTGAGTACCTTGTAGTGATCTCCCTTTTGATGCCTCTTTCCTGCAAGAAATCTTCAAACTCATTGGAGAAGTACTCTCCTCCACCATCTGACCTTAGCCTCTTCAAGCTTCCACCTGTTTGATTTTCAACAAGTGCAAGATACCTCTTGAAACAATTAAACACTTCATCCTTATGCTTCATAAAGTATAGAATGGTCCACCTGCTATAGTCATCAATGAAGGACACATAATACCTTGAACCAGAAATGGAAGGGTCCTTGCTAGGTCCCCAAACATCTGTGTGTACCAAGTCTAGGTAGTCTTCATGCATGAAACCTTTCCTTGAGTAGGGTAATCTGTGAGACTTACCAAATTGACATGATCCACATTTGTAAATCATGTGTTGCTTGGATACATTAGGTATCCCAAGCACACATTGATCCCTGCACATTTGCTTAAGAGTCCTTTCACCTATGTGCCCTAATCTCTTATGCCATATCTCTAACTCTGAAAGTGTCTGATCCTTGTAATTATATAAAGCAATGTTTTTTGTATCTTCTAGCTCAAATGTAAATAATCTACCTGATTTCTCCCCTTTGGCTATCCTTCTGAATCCATGTTTTGGATCCTCCACATATGCTCCATGTTGTGTAAATCTGACCTGCAAACCTTTCTCCACAATCTGACCAACACTCATTAAATTCTTAGTTATTGTTGGTACATAGAGTACCCTGCTTAATAGGTTCTGATTACCATCACATGTCTTTACATTTCCAATTTTGACAACAGAGTGTTTAGTGTCATCACCTGTTTGTACCTGATGTTTGCCCTTGGGCTCTTCCAAATCAGAAAGTAGTGCCACATTGCCAGCTACATGGTTAGAACATCCTGAGTCAATGTAAAATAAATGATCATCATTTGTACCTATCTTGGAGGTCATCTTGCTCCTCTGTGTAGTTGTTGTAGTCTCTTCTATTTCTGAATCCACCTTGGTAGTTTCCATTGTGGTTGTTGTTGTAGTTGTTGTTGTATTGGTTGTTGTATCCATTGTAGCTTTGATGTTGGTTGAATCTGCCTCTCCCTTGAGAGTATCCACCTCTTGAGTAGCCTCTTCCTCTCTGATTTTTGTAGTTCTTGTAGCATTCATCTGTGGTATGATTGGACAATCCACAAATGTTGCATGGTGATGAGTTGTAGGGTCTCCCCCTACCCGACTTACCTCCTCTGCCTCTTCCTCTAGATGACCTACCTCTCCCTGCATAATTAGCTTGAGAGGTAGAGCCTTCTTCATCCTGTTTCTTCTTGCCTTTATCTTTAACCTTCTTATCAGTATAGAGAGCAGAGGGGTTATTACCTTTTGATTGATCTCCAGCCTTTGTAAACTTTGCTTCATGTGTAAATAGTTGGCCCATGAGTGTTGTGAGATCAGGGGTATGCATGTCCATATAGAGATCCATTGCAGTGGTGAAACTTTCCCACTTATCATCTGCCTTGAGTCCATTTTTCACTTGCCTGACTATTTGCTCTTCTTCAATCTCCTCTCCAATGCTTGCTAATTGGTCTGCCACATCTTTGATCTTTGTCACATACTCTGAGACTGATTGCTTGGGCTGCTTCCTAAGGGTTGTGAACTCAATCCATAATTGATTCTTCCTAGCCCTTGTGTTGGAAGAAAAGTAGTTTGACAAGGTTTCCCAAGTCTCTTGGGAAGTCTTACAATTCCTTACATGAGGTAAAAGAAAATCAGATATAGAGTTTAAGAGATAAGACCTTGCCAAAGCATCCTTTGCACACCATTGGTTGAGCCTCTCATGTTCATCCTTTGTAGGTAGTCCTCTAGTCTTGAATGAGGGCAACTCCTCATCTCCTGATATGTATCCAAATAGACTTCTCCCTTGTAGATAGGTCTTCATTCTCAATGACCAAGCCTGGTAATTATTTCTATCCAATTTGTCAATGAAGGAAGGGAAACCATCACCCATGATTACCTTATTTGCTCTGATACCACTGTTGGGAGTGATGGCTGGATGCACTCAAGAAATGAGTTGATGCTGCAAAACTTGCTTCACACCTGCCCTCTTTTTTCTTCAGATATACTTAGTAGACTTGCTTAGCTTCTAAATGACACAAAGAAACCATGTATGTACTTTGGAAATGGTTTGGGTAATGATCAAACCAAAACAGATAACTTGGTACTTCAAGAATCAAGAAAAACTTTCTATTCCTGTAGTGATACCTGCTCAGACTTTCACTCAGTGTGACCAGCACACTTAAAATTGGAACAATTCCTTTTGGGAGAATTAAATTACCTTAGTAAGCTACCAATCACAAGTGGAATCACTTCAATTGATAAACTATGCACTGAGAAATAAGTTTAGCAAGATTCTAATTACCCCCGACTTTTTAGGAACTCTGCAGACACAGACCAGTGTGCACTTCGAAGCGGATTTCTCCCAAATGGCTGAATGAAATCCTCTGAGATTGTGTATGCTTGTATTAGACTTTGAGCTGGTTCCAATGAGCTATAGATCTCTTGATTTGGTTCAGTAGATCTTGAGTTATGCTCCTTTGAAGTTGACAGACTTGGAGAAGATAACACAGAGAACCAGAAATGATGAATGTGTATATATCTATTGATTGATAAGATTGTACAAGCTCAATAGCATGACAAGCATAGCTAATTGAGGTGTGGTGGTGTAGGCTATGGAGTAGCACTAACACACACTCAGTTACAATGACAATATGCCTCGGGGAGTGAGCTGAAATGGCAGGACTAACCGCGAGTTTTTTCTTCTTCACTTTATATGAATTGAGTGAACATTTGAATTTCAAATTCAAACTAAGGCTCCCTAGAATCTCTCCTCTAAAAGTAGGGAGATATTCTCTCCATTACAACATTCAAATTTCCACGACTAATGAGGTAGGTGAATGACTTCAAGTGATTACAAATAAATGCCAAGTCATATAGACTTTTACAAGGGGTAAAAGATAATAACTCATAAGTATGAGTTCCTATGCCTTATCCTTCATGAAGAGATATCCTTCAAGGGTTCCAAATCCATCTTCAAAGTTTCAATGTTCCAAGCCAATGTGTGAAGGCTTGATATGCACCAACAAATAGTGGAAAGGTAAATCCATTATCTTCAATACTCTTGAGTGTTTCGTAAAAGGTAACACTTCTGTAAGAGAGGACGACACGCTTGTAATAGATAAACTTGAGTTCTTCCATCGGCAGAATAAGCTTGCGAGTAGAGTTATTATTGCTCTGTGTCACAGTCCTAGACCTCTACAAGAGGTTCTGAAACAATGGATTCACATGAATTGGGAGAGTCGAGGTCTTTTCATTAAACAAATTCAATATTTTCCTAATGAGTACTATCTTTTTACTTTGAGGATGCTAATGATGCTCTACGTGTTATCATCGAAGGACAATGGATTGTTAAAGCGACCCCTATTTCCTTTTTTAGGTGATATCCAAGGTTTAACCCTAGATGACCCAAGGCCTCTAGAGTTCCTGTGTGGGTTGAGCTTCACGATCTTCCCCTTGAATTTTATCCTTCGGTGGTTAACCTTTGTGGGCTCCTAGGCAAGGTCCTCAGACAGAAGTCAAGGGAAAATATCAATCCTAGATGAGATCATCAAGCTCTTATTGAGATAGATGTTAGCCAACCGTTTAAATCTTCGATAAAAATCATGGACTCTGAGGGGACTTGTCTGCATGATCAGAAAATCATGTATAAAAACCTCGCTAATGCTTGTTTTAAGTGCTATAGGCAAGGGCACTCAATTCGTGATTGTCCCTTGCTCAAGGAGGTGGAAGTAACTACCATGTATGCTCCAACTAAAACTCACCAATCCAAACTAGGTGAGTCATCGGACATCGAGTTCAAGAAATCTCAAGGTAAACAAACGAAAAAAAAGGTAAAAATTGGGGCAATGCTTTTGAAGTGCTTTTGCAAGGGGTCTCTAACCGGCTAGACGATGTGCAGAATGTTAAGATAGACAATTTTGGCCAGAATCAGAATAATGACACCATCCCTCTACCAATGAAGCATGCTCGCAACATCACCTTACTTCAGGAGGGTAATTCCTCACAAGTGGGCAATGATGAGGGTTGGACTATGGTTTCTAACAAAAGAAGAAATAATTATGGAAATACAAGGAATTTGGCCCCACCACATATTGCCTCTGGGATTAATCTTGCTCTTCCTACTACAGATGGTCAACAGATTTGCAACGGAATTAGATAAATAGGACACCTCTACCTTTAGAGATCTAAAAGAAAAACGTTGATGTTGAAGAGTATGTAGAGAACCAAAAAGAGAATGATCCCCCCCCCTTGCCAAATTGTTTCAAAGGCAAGAAGGCAAAGTAATTCTAAGAACAAGAGAAAGGACATTTTGAAAAATCGGTCTCCTTGAGTAAAGTGTCCAAAAATATTAAGAAATGATTGCTTCCTTGTCGTTGTTTCTTTTGTTAATGCTATTCATATCCTTAATCATGTTAGATAGCATGCAAATCATCTCTTATTATATGAAGGGTGTTTCTGACCCTATCTGTGCTATGTGTTTGGCTAAGTGGATGTATGATGTTTTGGCCTTGCTTGACTTTTTATTTCTGCAAGAATTAAAAGCACCAGAATGTAAGCTTGATATTCATTTAAACATTGTCTCTAATAAGCACAACTGGTATTCTACCAAGCACCCTTTTGGGAGGGGGCATCTATTGGGGTCTCCTACTCCATTGCCCACCTCGTTAGGGAGGTGATTGTTAGCCCCACCCACCAGTCGGTTGGGGTTGCTCTTAACGATCCTTTCAATTGTTCTACCCTTAGTGTGTATGTTGCAAACAATGCTTCCCAAAGAGCTCTATGACTGGTCCTATTATTATCTCACGTGACTTTAATATGGTCACCTCCTTGAATGATAGGTACAACAAGTTGGGTAGTACCATTCAAGGCCAAGAATGGGTTTCTTGGCTAAAACTTGTTAACACCCATGAACTTCTTGATATCTCAAATCACACGGGTTTCACTTGGAATAATAAACAAAAGGGTAACAACTATCTTGCAGCTAGACTTGACAGATGCTATGTTACTATCCCCCTTTTTTAGCTTTTTTGTGAGGCTAAAGTCTCTACTGACCAATCCATTTGCCTTTCGGATCATTCTCCTGTTTGCATCTCCCTCAAGAGAAATTGTCCTAGCTCCAAGGTCGGGTGGCCCCACTTGGATCCCTCTTTTTTGCAATTGCCTTGTGTCTTAAAGAAGACAAAAGCCATTTTTCGTCAATGCTTTGAGATTTTCTCTAGCCCGCCATTGCTTGAGATAAAGTCATCAAGGAAGTGCAAGCTATCTTCACCTATTTTAAGAACCTTAAAAAGAAGCTTAGAGCTACTAGGAGAAACCAAATTTCCAAAGATTTAGAGATGCTTAGTGCTTCTAAGGATCCCAATTGTTTGGATAAAATCTTATGTCTTCAGGAAAGGTTGAAATATGAAGAGTACCTTGAGGCTAGTAGCATTCTCTCGTCCTCAAGAGAATTTTGGGTTGGGAACCTGGATAGACCTCACAAGTGTATGTTTTCTTTGCTCAAGAAGAAGAAGTGTAAGGATTTCATCTCGATGCTCTTGAAAAAGTATGGTGGTATTGCTATCAGTGTTGAGGAGAATTCGCAAGAGGCTCTTGTTCATATGTTTAGGTAGTGATGTGTGTGAAAACTCTAGGACCACCGGGGCACTTTTTTCCCTCTTTAGGATGTTTTTTTCCCTCTGCTTGTACATATGCCTATTACCCTAATGGGCTACTTATCTTTGTACATTCTCTAGTAATACATTCAGTATTGTGTGTTGTGCTCCAAGCTTCTTCTTCTTCCATGTGCTGTTTGCGTGCTTCCGCAGACGTCTAACTCCAACAATTGGTATCAAAGCAGATCACCGCTTCATCTAGGGCGTCGTTGACACCTCTCCGGTTACAGTCTCAGAATCGCACAAATTTTGGTGCCGAAATCGTGATCTAAGCTCGTTTCGGCCTCCAAACGTGCTATCGCAATGCTTCTGCATGCTATTTTGTCTTTTTGTGCCAAAGGTATATAACAGTTTCTATTCGCCAGTTTAAGCATCTCGAAGTCTGCTACAGGTCTAGCAGAATTCGTCTGGGTAGTTCTGTTCAACTTTCTGAGATACAATCAATTTTCTACATCAAGGTATTTTAGTCACCGGCTATGGCTGAAAGTAGTGATGTATTTCGTATGTTGTCTATTGAGGATAAGTTGGATGGTACCAACTACCCCTTGTGGGCTGATATGATGCGAAATATATTGATTGCAAAAGGATTGTGGAACATTGTGTAGGGTGTTGAAAAACGTCCTATCACACTTGTAACTATTACAACTGCAGGTACAGAAGATAATGCAGAAGGTGTCGAAGATGATGATATTCTCCATATTCCTAGTCGTGCTGCAATTTCTGCTGCACCTATTGCGGAGCACATTTGTTGGGATGGCAGAGATGCTCAGGCACATGCATTGATAGCTTTGTCTATCAAACGTGCCATTATTACTCACATTTGCTCATGCAGAACAGCTAAGGATGCTTGGGATACACTTACCACATTGTACCAAGCTAGGAATGAGGCTCGTTTTGCTTACCTTCGAAAACAGTTGGAGCGTGAGCACATGAATGAAGGTGATTCTATGGAGAGTTTCCTAACAAAGATCAAAGACTTGAAGGAAGAGTTGATTTCTGCTAATGAGGTTATACCAGATAGCTCACTTGTGCAAACCATTCTGAATGGTCGACCTGATTCATATCTGAGTTTTGCTTCTACTCTTCGGTTGATGATGAAAGGTGATCCAAATGCCTTGTCATTTGAGGAGTTAGTCTCTATTCTATTGCAGGAAGATCTGTCCAGGCTGAATAGGTCCATTATGCGAGTTGTAGATCAAGCTTTCCTGGCTAGTCAAAAGGGCAAAGAAAAATGGAGCTCTTTTACTAGTAAGCAGAAATCTGCAAATGCTGCACATTCGAAGAACCAAGATAAACATGAGAAAAAAATTAGAAAAGCAAAAATTGTTTTGCAAGTACTGTAAAGGGTATGATCATATCATAAAGAACTGTGCAAAACTGGCTGCTAAAGAGGCAAAGAAGAAAGACGCTGGAATGGTTGTTGCAGAAGCCTCTACACCAAAAACGGAGTTTGCTAATCTTGTGCAGGAAGAAGAATGGGTGTTTACTACTCTTTGCAGTTTTGACCCATCTTCTCATGAGCAGTGCATGTCTGCAGTAGACTCAGATGCTTGGTACTTTGGTAGCGGGGTGACCAAACATATTACCTCGCATCGCACTTTTTTCTCTTCACGCGAGCCTGTCCCTATAGGGAATATTGTTACATGCACCAACAATTCCTCTTATCCTGTTATGGGAGTTGGTAAGATCATTTTGACTACTACTGATGGTAGTTCTTTCACTTTGTTAAATGCTTTATTTGTGCTAGGGATCAAAAAGAACCTGTTATCAGTTTCTGCATTAGCCAAGATTGGCTTGGTTGCGAAATTTGTTGATGACAGGTGTATACTTCATCATCTATCAAATGGCAATGTGATTATTGCTTCTGGCATTTTATGTCGTGGGTTGTATAAGCTAGTAGACTATGAAAGATCTATAAATTATTTGGCATGTGCAGTACATGATTCTTAGGCTATGTCAGATGCAACGCTTTGGCATGCATGCTTTGGTCATCTGAATTTTGCTAGTTTGCTACGCCTGCAGAAATCTGAAATGGTATCCTCTTTGCCCAAACTTGAGACACCTAAGAAACATGTTTGTGAACGCTGTATTTTGGGCAAAATGCAGCGTTCCTCCTTTCCAAAAGATGGTTCAATTCGGGCTACTCAGAAATTGCAGCTTGTACATAGTGATGTCTGTGGTCCTATGCAGACACCTTCCTTTGGAAATTATCTTTACTTCGTGACTTTCATCAATGATTTTTCTAGGCATGCATGGGTATATCCATTGAAGGCAAAGTCCGAAGTGTTCATGTGCTTCAAACAGTTTTTGGTTTTGGCTGAGAATCTATCAGCATGTAAAATGGGCAACCTCCATTCTGATCAGCATGTATTTTTTTGGGTCAGTTTTGAAAGTAAAGGCTATTGTCTATATCATCCACAGACTAAACGCATTCTCGTTAGCCATGATGTTGTTTTTGTGGAAGATGTTATTCAGCCATTGCTTTCATGTACTAAGGAGACATCTGTTAGCTCCAAAGACACGTATGATACTTTGCTGCCTCTTTTTATAGGTGGACAATCTAGTGCTCGTCCTAATGAGGCAACTTCTCAACCTTTGTAGGTTTGAGGTGATGATGCAGATCATTCCATTTCTGATGCAGATTTACATGATGTACTTGTTGATGAGAGAGCTGATATTAAGCAGGCAAAAAGTTTGCGAAAATGGCTGGTGCAGACTTTGCGTGATAGCAAATTAGATGCACCTCTGTCATATCGTACTCCTTTAGGCTCTCATAGTGCCTCGTTTGCATCAGATTGCTATGCTATGGCTGCATCTAGTCTCTCTGATGAGAATGAGCCTGTTTGATTTGATGAAGCATATTGATGATTTTAAGGCTGATTTGCATACCTCATTTAAGATGTCTGATTTGGGGCATCTGCATCATTATTTGGGCCTTCAATTTATGCATGTTGATGGTGGAATGGCTTTGTGTCAAATGAAATATATTGACACATTATTGCAACATTTTGGCCTTGAAGACTGCAAACCTATTGCCACTCCTATGGAAACAGGTTTACGACTAAGTCTCCATGATGCTGGAGATGGCTTTGATGTTGTTCTCTATCAGTAGGCTATTGGATATTAGTTTGTTGTCTCACAGATGAGCACGTTTATGCATTGCCCAGGAGTGAAGCATTGGCAAGCCGTTAAGCACATCTTTCGCTACTTGAGTGGTACCCAGGTACTTGGTTTGTTTTATCCCAAGGGGGGATCACTACCGCTAGATTTGCATGCTTTTTTTGACTTTGATTGAGCTAGTTGCTATGACACTTGTGTGTCCACTAGTGGCTTTTGCTTCATGCTTGGTAGCTCATGTATATCTTGGTTGAGCAAGAAGCAGCCTACTATGGCCACTTCTAGTTGTGAGGCTGATTATAGGGCAGCTTTCACAGCGACTGTTGAGTGTGTGTGGTTCAGACACCTTATGGCTGATTTGGGTGTTGTTCGGTCTTCTGCCACCACCAGCTTCACTAATAGTCAGAGTGCATTGGCAGTTGCGAGGAACCGTGTGTTCCATGCTTGCAATAAGCACATTGAGGTGCATTATCATTACGTCAGGGAGAGGTTCTCTGCTGGGGAGATCAGCTTGGCATATGTGCCCACACAGGAGAACATTGCAGACCTTTTCATGAAGGCTCTGCCTAGGGAGAAGTTTGAAGCTTTTCGCAAAGCTTTTGGCTTACTTCCTTTTGTGGAGTGATCTCCACATAGCTTGGCACTTCTTTCTACATGAGTGCCAGCTACTTGTTCACCGCATCACTCCGAGGGAGGATTTGTTGATATATTTAGGTAGTGATGTGTGTGAACACTCTAGGACCGCCGGGGCACTTTCTTCCCTCTTTGGGAGGTTTTTTTCCCTCGGCTTGTATATATGCATATTACCCTAATGGGCTACTTATCTGTGTACATTCTCTAGTAATACATTCAGTATTGTGTGTTGTGCTCCAAGCTTCTTCTTCTTCCTTGTATAGTTCGCGTGCTTCCGTAGACGTCTAACTCCAACAACTACCCGCTTCTTTATGGATGTTTTCTCTAGTTATCCCAAGTGGGGGGAGAATATCCTCGGGGCCAAGGCTTCCATTTCCTTATGGAGGAAAAAAACTATTCCTCCTTGCTTGGCTGCCATGCTGGACCTGCCCCTCACTGCTAGTGAGATTAAACAAGACATTAATAAATTGAAACCCTACAAAACTCCTAGCCTTGATGGCCTTCCCAACGAGTTTTTCTTGGCTCTTGTTGACTTCATGAATCCCTTCATTCTCTTGGTGTGGAAAGAAGCTATTAGGAAAGGCACTCTCCCTATTGAGATCAACACTGGGGTCATTAGAATCATCCATAAGAGGGGTCCTAAAGAAGACCTAAACACCTGGAGAGCTATAACATGTTTGAGATCCATTTACAAGATCATTGCTTCCACCCTAGCTAGGAGACTCAGTCCTATCATGAAGGATATCATCCTCCCTGTGCAAAAAGGGTAAAGGTCGATTCATCCATGATGCCATTATTTCTTTGTGGGAGGGCATTGAGTATGCCCAAGAGTCCAACCAACCTTCTTACTTCTTTAAAATAGACTTTGTCAAAGCTGGTGATGGAATTGAGTGGGATTTTGTGCTCCAATCCCTTCATGACATTGGGCTTGGGAAATGGTTCATCAGAGCAGTTAGCACCTATTTTGGAAATGCTCACTCTAGAATTTCTATTAATGGTATCCTTTCCCCTCATTTTAGACTCAAGAGATCTATCAGACAAGGATGTCCCCTTGCCCCCTCCTATTTATTATAGCTAGTGATGCTCTTGGCTGGCTCCTAAAGGATGCCATGAACCAGAAGAGGCTAGAAGGTATCTCTGTCCCTCGATCGGATGAACAACTTTGCCTTCAGGCTTTTGCTTATGACACCAATATTCTGGTTAAAGTTGAGCGTAGATTTGTTGATTGTGTGCTTAGATTTGTTGATTGTGTGCTTGAGTGTCTTAACACCTTCTGCTTAGCTAGTGGTTCCCACATTAATCATTAAAAAACTACCTTAAAAACCTTCACTCTCTATGTGCCCCCCTCCATTTTAGCTTTGAGTTGTGATATTATCAGGAATGGATAGATCTTTAGACTGCCAAGAATCCCTATGGGGTTCCAAGTTACCCTTAATTATAGGTGGGATTGGATTATGAACAAGTTTAGAAATAGGGTGTTTCATTGGTATGCCTGTCAAACCTCTCTCTCCCACAGAGTCTTTGTGTTGAATCACTATATTGTGCCTTCCTTGGTGTATTTTCTGTCATGTTGGATGCCTAACAGAAAGAATTTCAACCAGGTCTTTGCCCATTCAAAAAGATTTCTTTGGGGAGGTATCCTCCTCTGCAACAAAATCCCTAAGGTAGCCGGGAAAACATGGTCTCCCTAAAAAGGAAGGTGGGATTGGTATTCTTTGCCCCATCAAGATGGCTACAAACCTCTCAGCTAAGTGGATACATAGGGCAATCGACTCAACTAATTTTTGGGCTCTGCTTATAAAAAGAAACACGAAAAATTTTTCCCTTTTCCATTACAAGTCCTAGAAAAAGCACAATCTGTGGGATATTCTAGTTTCTCCCCAAATTTACTCACCAATTGGTAGTCCTATTTCTTGTAGGTTTTGGAATGCTTGGATGACTGTCAAGAAAAGTTGTTCCCCTAACCCAAATTCTTTGAGTTAACTAATTTTTTTATGTAGGAGAGCATATGGACTGGTTGGTTATGTGTGTGGGAATATGGCTCTCTAGGATTGAGGATTTGTTCCTTTTGATCTCTGCTTTGTGGGGGCCCTGCCCTTTGTACATCCATACATTTCATCTTTAATTTTAAACTTCTTGTTTCTTCATTAAAAAAAAAAATCCTACTTGAGGAACCCCCTTCCACAACTGCCTTCCTAACCAATTCTCCAAGCTGCCTTGAGGTGTTTCTGAGGTCCGCAACTTCTTTTCCATGTAACAAGTTCCCAACAGCATGAGCCAGTAGGTTTTGTGATTTATTAATGATTTTCCTAATCTCTCTATTGGTTGCAAATAGGTTCTGATGAAGAAGAAATAGTTGTTGAGCCAAAAGCTGAATAGCTTCTATGAGAAATAGATAAATCCAATCTCAAAGACACATCCAGATAGTCTTGAGAATTAACATCTATAGTTTTCAAACGAACCTCAAGAGATTTTCTTCTTTGAGATCTAATGACCTTAGCATGCTTCTTAATTTGAGTGAATAAGAGGTGAATGTCTCTGATGGAGTTCTCCCACACTTTACAAGGGGATTTAAAATTATTGAAGTTAGAAACAAATATGTTCTTAGTTTGAGCTTGAAAGCTTGGGAGTTTAAGAAAATTAATGTCAATGTGGGGCCAATCGGCTCTAAAGGAAGGACTGCCTTTCCTGAAAGTCAAAGGTAAGGGCTTGTGGTCAGTCATGAATAGATAGGGATCCAACTTAGCACTGATATCCCAACACTCCTGAACAAACGTGATATTGGCATAGCATCTATCAAGCCTAGGAGCAGTGAAGGAAGCACCAACTTGTTTATTGGTCTAGGAAAACCCAATGGTGTGAGATATATCGACTAGGTCTTGATTGTGAAACATATCAAACCAAACAACCTTCTCAGACCCTCTAATAACATTCCCTTTTGCTTCCCATCTATTAGTGCTAGAAGTCACCATATTAAAGTCACCTATGATAATCATAGGGCCATGAGCATTATGAATTTCTTTCCAACACTCAGTATGCCCAGAACTGCTATTAGCATCATAAACAAAGATGATGGAAATATCAAAAGGATTTCCTAATTTGATAGCACACCATTGATCAGACATACCCACAGAACAAGAAACCAAGGAATGCAATAAAACATGAGATAAACCAATAAAAAAACCACCTTTCCCACCACTATGACCAGTATAAAACCACTTAAATCTAGAAGACAAGATGTTGAGGTTAATAATCAGAGAATCCCCACCAATTTCTACTTCCTGCAGGCATAAAACATCAGACAATTTGGGTAGGGAGGCAATCCAGTTATTCATCATCTTAGCTCTTACTAGATCAGTGAGCCCTTTGACATTTATAGAGCAGATAGTAAAGTCAACCATAAAAAACAACAAAAAATTACTTCCTACTGTTTTTATTAGGCTTAGAAGCTGAAAGAGATAATCTAACAACTTCTTTCCTTTTAGGCTTATTATGAGGATTGATACCTTTCGAAGGTTGCACATCTTGGGACCTGGGCACAGTTTCAAAAGCTTCAGTGTCCTCATCCATTAGGTCAATTTTTACCTGGTCCATAACATTCAGTTCAAGAGAGAATGAGGAGAACTGACAGTCCTTCTCGTGAGGAGGAGAGAGCTCCAAATCTATCGGAGAAATCATGCGAGAGCTATTAGCAATAACTTTATTCCTTTTAGCTACTATTGACCAGTTCTGTTGACCAAGACTTTGAGCATTAGACTCTATATTCTCCTTGTTTTCATCTGTATCTACCAAGTAGTCATCATTTTGCACACCTGAAAGGTCGTGATTACAGACATTGTTGTTCTTATCCTCAAATGGGTTAGAAACCTCATCAAGCAAAATATTAAACAAGTTATCCGATTTAAAAAAAAAATTCATAGGTTTAACATTGGATTTTCTACCCTGAGGGGTTTGGGCAGAGACCCCATCTTGCAAAGTGTTTTTTGCCCCAATTTCCTCAGGAGACACTTGCTTTTGCAACAAAGGAAACTCTTTAATTAGGTGACCTTGCTTATAGCAATAGAAATAGGCATTAGGGAGATTTCTATTCAAGACCTTCTAGGTATGCAACTTTTTTCCACTAGAGTCTTTGATAACTATGTGAGTTTTAATCTCTTTAGAAACATCAACTTCGACTAATATGTAAGATCCCATTTAGCATTTATAACACTAGTTGTAGCTTTCTGACCTAAGACTCTACCCACCATTTTCCCCAAGCTTTCTACCCATGGATAATAGTCAATAGGAAGATCCGAGAATTCGACCCAAATGGGGATTTTGGTTGGCCTAGGACCTTTAGGGTTAAAACCTAAATGCCATTTAAAAAAGGAAACAAGGAGATTTCTAATCATCCATTGACCTTCACTTATAACATGCAATGCGTTATTGGCACCTTCAAAGAAGAATAGGAAGTAGTTGTTAGGGCAATACTCGATATGCTTAACCATAAGGTCTTTGAATTCCCAATAGGTCTTAAGCCATTGTTTGAGCACCCATTGGGGTGGTTTGGGGCCATGGCGCAGGCCAATGACCACCCTCTTAAACAAATGGTCGTGCCAGCTATCTAATGAACATTTATCATTGATTAAAGCTTCATCATCGTCATCACTAGAGTCACTCTCGACAATAAGTTTGTGAACATTTTCCTCGTCGGTATTCTTACCAGTTCTAATGCTATTTAGGTTAGAAGAGTCACCTGCATACCGATGATTTATAAAGAACATGTCACCTTGGTTGCAGTGGTTCAGCCTGATAGTGTCGCTTTAGGACTTTGGGGCTGATGTTGGCTTGCCTCCGGGAAGATGAGGTTCCTTGTCGAGTTCAATCTTCTCAGGGGACATACTTGAAGCATCTCCAGCAACTGAGCACGAGGTGTTCTTGGCGGAAAGACCTTCCTGCATTCTCCACTGAGTAGGGGAATGACCATGCCCATTATCTTCACTCATTTCTTTGCTCTTGATGATAGATATTCCATTGTGCAAAGCTTCGAAGAGGGCCATGCACAAGTAAGTGAGGCCCCCTGCTAGAGGGGGGGGGAACCCGAAAAGGGCAAGCCACATAGGGCGAAGATGAACTCAAAGCCAACTCTAATCGAATCGGTCATGCCATCCTACTAAATTTCAAGAAAAGCAAAGGATCTTTGGAGGGGATCATGGACAAGCTCAACAAGCATTGGAATGTGAAGTGGTCTTCATCTCAATAGAGATATAGATTTCAACATCTGTGGGCTTTTCCCAAGAGCAATAAGCATTCCATCTTACAATGGCTGATCATCCGCAATGGGCTTTGGAAAGGGAGGAGGGTCCAAAAGTTTAAACCTAATCCAGGAGTTTGTATACAATGTGGAAGGGTGGAGGATTTACCCCACTTCTTCATGGATTATTTCATTGCTAAGAATTTTTGGCATGTCATCGATAAGGTCATAATTTTCAGAAATAGAGGGCTTCTCACTTGCTCAGGAAATCTAGCTTGGCTACTGTATGGATCTTGACCTAGTTCTCTGCAACATCTCGAAGGGATCTATTTTGTGGTACATCTGGAGGTGCAGGAATTTAACTCGTTTTCACCACAAATGGAACTTGAAATTTGTACTCTTTAATCTTCATAAAGATTTGTATCACTAGGGCATTGTTACTATTCAAGCTATTAGAGAGTGCTAACTAGTTGTAATGATAAACATGACATTATTGTTTCCCACTCCTATCATAGGTGGAAATCTATGTTGCTAGCCTTGTATTCCTCAGAAAGGTTTTTTATGCTTTGTAATCTGTAACCTGCCCTTTTTTTATGGTAAGTGGGGTGCATATCTTGCCCCTTGCATATTGTATATTCTCCATTAATTTTAAATTTCTTCTTGTTCTCTCGAAAAGAAAAAAAAAACAGCACGAGGCGATCTCCTCCTTGGAAGCCGAACCATCTTCTCTGCGCTGCAGGCGCAGGCCAATCCTCCACATGTCAGACATAGGAAGCTGAGTGAGGCGTTGCTCAGCAATATGCCGCGGCCTTGCGTGTAATGCATGAATCTGGACTCAGGAGAGGTTTATCGACAGAGTTTAGACTCTGGACTGGACGGATAACGCAGAACATTTTCATTATTCGTGAACCAATATAAATGAGCAACTGGCGCCAGACAAAATAAAATATGGCCCACCGGCGTCTGGCAGCAGAGTCTGCTCTCAGTCTCGTTAGCCACTGTCTTATCGAGACAGTAATGTCTCTGTGACGATTTGCATGGCTGCGCACTGTACGGTGCACCGTGCATCCCCCGACTCCTGAGCCTTTTTCCAGGCTGTCTAGTAGGTTTTTTTATCCCTTGGTTTTTTTCAATCTTTTCTCCGAGAGGTTGGCTTCCAGCTTTTCCAGCAGCTACAAGAGGTTGCCCGTGACATGCTGAACACCTACAGAAGGACCCCCAGGAGCATTAAAGAAATCACAGGAGAACTTAATAAAAAGTGAGATCTATCTTGGTCTCTCCATCAGTGGAAGTACAGGTTCCAAAGCTCTTGATCCTTCCCCTCATAAAACAAGCAATCCTGCCTTAACTTGCTAATCCTTCATAAAGGCATATGGACGGGGAGTCAAGTTAGGAAATATAAAATTGATGCAGGCCTCTGTCAGCGTTGTGGCAAAGAGGAAGAATTAGATCACCTTTTCTTAAAATGCAAATTTTCTTCTAGATTGTGGGAAAGCATTCGGCTGTACTGCCAAGTCCATGGTTCAAAGATCTCAGCTACAAAGAAATCCTGATCGGGGAATCGAGTGGTATGGATATTCTCCTATGGAAGATTATCAAAAGTCATACTTTGTGGGCTATTTGGAAGAGTAGAAATAGTGCAATCTTTGACAAAAGATACCAAGATCACTTCTTTGTGCACTCTGAGTGAGGGTGGCGCTCCATAAGCTTTCGATATGAGGGTGCACACCTTTGTACATCCATCCATCTGTACATAGACCTGTAAACAATAAAACACGACAAGAAGACGATCTGAGTACGTACGAACGTGATGATTATGTTTATTAGCTCAACATGTATGTTTACTAACGCATCATGATTCATCGCCCTCGCATAATAAGACACACACATCTTTGAGATTATAAAGAGCTCAAGGCTAGAGAGGATGCCCTTGGTTTCTCTCATCAGCGCATGCTCATCTGTAGATTACAACATCCCACTCCAAGTACACAAAACGTTTTACTCGTATTTGTTCTTGTTAATTAGTGGTCTTATAGCTTTTAGTAATTTTTTTAGCATCTGAAACAACTCATACAGATCCATAATAGAAAAGGGTACATAGATAGAGAGGTGAACGCAAAAGAAGAAACTTTTTTCAGTACATTATGGTGTTAAATAAAATATACAGATCCGTATTAGAAGAAGGTACATAGATAGAGAGGTGAACGCAAAACAAGAGACTTAGTTCAATATATT
The DNA here is from genome assembly GCA_020310875.1 of Ceratopteris richardii. Classification (NCBI taxonomy): domain Eukaryota; kingdom Viridiplantae; phylum Streptophyta; class Polypodiopsida; order Polypodiales; family Pteridaceae; genus Ceratopteris; species Ceratopteris richardii. Next base: position 143,527,726 of record CM035439.1, on the reverse strand, counting down.
ATGGTGTACTTTGATACTCTTTCAAGGGATTATCCATTATTGACACGTGGTCTTCACATCATCGGACTTCAACCATTGGGTATCTTTAATCGATTCTATGCTGCTTCAGAATTGTATATCGAACCACCACCTAGAAGCTGTATACGTGATAAGACATTTCAGAGAGAGCTTTGAGATGAAGTTTTTGCAATCAATGCTCACGCAGAGTCAAGAAAACAAAGGTGTGCACCCTCATATCGAAAGCTTATGGAGCGCCACCCTCACTCACTCAAGAGGTAAGATAATCGTCCACTCTGCACTTTCACGTGAAAAGGATTTAATAGAAAACTAAGTTTTAGAGAGAGCTACAAAGAAGGTTAATGATCTTTTCATCTCTCCATGAGCGATCCATTTACTTTTGATCTGATCTTGTTATTGTCCGATCCTCTGGTGTCTAAATAGAGGGGACCCTTTACAATTACAAATTCTTATGCTTAAATCACCAAGGGATTTATCAATCCACCATTCTTTGGGATGGTCCTTGAAGTTGACCTCACATATTTCTTTCCATATCTTCCAAAGTGTTTCCCCTCTTTATTGGATTCCATAAGGCAGAAAAGCAACCTATTGCTTCTCCAAGTAATGTTTGCTTCGACTTGATTTGACTCTGCAAATTTGAAATCATGGCAAGAGCTTGCCACATCGAGTGAGTCTTTGGGCATGAAAAGAAGAGGTGACCAATGTCTTTTCTTCCACTAAGATAGCGCTCTCACCACTAAGGGGCACCATAGATCTTATTAGCTTTGACATTGGCCGAGATTCCCATATTGAGAATTTTCCACATAAGAAGTGACTTTTTATTCTAAATGAGAGGATGCTAAAAGTTTAGGAACTTAAATTGCCTTTGATAGAGGTCGAATTCAGGCACCATTGTCTGCTTAGAAGGGATATATGAAAGTCTAGATACTTCTTGAGAGTCATCGTCTTATCCAATTTGCTACGAGTGATCCATCTTAACCCTTCAATTTGCATGGCATCATGCCTGAGAAGAAGGTGAGCCCTTGATGTCCATGAAGAATTGATTCCTTGTCTTAATAGGCACCAATGGCTTCCCACACATCAATAATAGCCTCGAGTATGCATCTACCCTTAATGAATCCTTTTTCACCCTCATTGATCCAAGAGTGAAGATGTAAGGCAATAGGATTAGCAAGGACCTTTGCAAAGATTATATAGGTAGCTTGTAGCATGTGATAGGCGCGCTCCCAATTATTAGTTTTGGTTTTTTTGCCTTTTTTCGTGAATTATTTTGATCACACCTTCGTTGAGAATGTTTCACAAAGCACTAATTTGTAGGGCTTCTTGCTAGAACACATGCAAAGGGTTCACCAAAACACTCTGTAAAGTTTTGAAGAAGTCATTGGTGAGGCCATCGATGCTCCGGATTTTATCATTGGGTAAGGAATTGGTAGCTTCTAGAATCTTTGTGTCATTGTTGGGGGCATCAAGAAGATGCACCATATTTTGTGGATTTTGTTTTGGTTATAACTATAGAGATGGCAACCATGTAATCATGCCTTTGAGAAGGTAGTGAAGTGGAAAATCCAAGGAATTGAGGGAAATGGTTGGCTATTAGTTCAATATTCTCTTCATCAATCATGGATTCCACCCCATGATTGTCAATAATATATGTAATTTGCTCCTTGTGCTGCTTCTTCCTCAAGAGTTTCCATATTTTATTAGTCTACTTATCTACTTTTCATACCTAGCAATCTTTAAAATAAGTCTACATATTCTTTCTTTGAATTTCCTCTTCATATCCAAGCTTGCTTCTATTTTTTTGAAGCCCAAGTTGAAGGTGGGGATTTCCTTTGTTGACTTCAGCCTCAAGACGTTGAAGCCAACGATAAGGATTTTCCCTTCTTGCATGTCAAATTCTTCGAGTCTCCTTTTCAGTCTTGTTAAGAAAGTATTATGTCTACTTGACAATCAACTTCCAACACTTGGCGAGAGAGGCATGGGTGTTGAAAGCCTTGATCCATGTCAAGGTGATCGTGTGTTGAACCAAAGAGAGGGAGAGTTGAGCATCATTTATATAATACCAAACACTTTATATTCTACGGAGAACCAATGCTAAGAGAGACAAGGAGAGAGATTTGTGACACGTGCAAGAAAAAGTGAGAAGGAAATATAGAGATATTTATGACATGAGCAGCATTTTGTTCCTTAGTTATATTTGACCTTCATACATTTATGCGTTTTTGTATTGCAAGAAGAGGTTCATGAAATCTTCAGGACATATTCTAGTTCCCTTGACATCTATAAAGATTGGAGTTGATAAAGTGAATATGGAATCCAACGGAAATAGTAAACATTGTAATTATTTTTTGTGTGTTGATTTGCAAGTACATTTTCAAAGGTCTTATATAAATTCTACGCATAAATTTTTTTATTTATGAAGATAGGAATTTTTGACATTTTCTCATATACACTTCATCCATACGAACGGAGATTTTGATATCAATGTAATAAAGAAAAAAAATAAAGGGAAGTCCTTATGTTAATTTGGTTATTATTATTGGTAGTGATTCCAATAATTTAGTATGACCCTTAGGGCCAAATTAAATTATACCTCTCATGACTAATCCTCACCTTACTCACACAAGACATAGAGAATTACCTTCATATTTTTTAGGCTTATATCAAACCCTCAATTCTCTCCAACAAAAGTGATTTTAGTCGAAATTCTTGCATCAAGAAAGATTTTCAATTGCACAAATAATGCCTATTTAATGAATTTTTTATCATCACTTGCCAATGGCCTATTCTCAATGATATGAATAGTACTCATAGATTACACGAAGATCGTATCTCATAGTTAAACCAACGTTGGAGTACTATATTATCAAGGAAACGAAGTTCATTCAATACAACTATGCATGTGATGAGAGAACCACTACTAATAACTAAATTTAGGAGGTAGTTGATCCATCGACATTGACCTAAATATGAAATTCTGATCAGTATGTGTTTTCAATTTCGATTGAGGATGTTGGGGAGGTATAACGCATAGTCATTGTACTTGATTTGATTGGTTGGACACTCCCCTCTACCTTCAACACTGATAAGTTTCAACAGTCCCCTCAGCCTTCAACTTGTGATACGTTTCTAAGCTCCTTCAAGCCAAATCATAGCTTGAACACACATAACTTGATACTATCCAATTATTTTGTGAGGATATATGCCACTTGATCCGTTGTACCTATATGATGCATTTGTACACAGTTTTGTCACACATACTGAATCTAAAAAGAATTAGCTACTTCCACTCAATATTTCTTAGTTAACTAGATCCCAAATATGTATGTGTATAAGCCCCAAGGGGTGTCTGAACCTCTATCTAGGATAATTATCTTTGCACTTCTTCTGTCTCTACAATTTACAATGCTCTATGTATTCACTTTGAGACAATAAAGTAACTAATTCTCTCACCATCACTTAATCAGTGTACAAGTTTTATCTTCACAGGTTACACAAACAATTTCCGAATTATACTAATTAGACTTAAATATTTTAAACACTAAAAAATGTAGATATAACAAAACATAATAGAACAGTACACTGAGTGAACAAAGAAAATAAGTTTGCAAAATCGTCTCATGCCTACAGCACCACTGGTGGTGTGTATCAGTTGTGCTTGAGCGATACATCATATTCATTATGAAAAGATATAAGTAATGGTCGCTTTGAAGGGTTTGCATCCCTTTACAGATTCCAACATTGCAATAATTGTAGTAAATAAGATTATTAAAAATTTTATCTTTTTTATGCCTAGCAACCTAAAATTTGGCATGCACGGAGGACTTGAAACCCAAAATGGATTATTGTGGATGTTTTCTGGGGGATTCTGATTCATCTTCATGTTGTTCCTCCTACTCCTCAGAGCCCGAAAGTTCTTCTTGCAAAGCAGCCCAAAAATTTTCTTTTGCTTGTTTAAATGTATTTTGAATCTTTATCTAGACCACATACAATGTAGCGGATAATGTAAACTAGTTCACAAGTACTAAAGGTGATGAATAACTTAGAATAATATGTGGAAGTGATCAAGGATGATGATCGTTCTAGTTGCATCTGAGGTGGTGGATGATTGGCCTCTTAAGGAGGGTGCTTTGGTTTTAGAAGTACAATGTACAATTGTTCTTTAGGTGCAAGAGGCAATACTTTAGGTTGGAAAGGGGGTTTTGTTGGTGAGGCATCGAGATTATCTATAAGAGAAGGAGAAGATGAGAGAATTGTCTGAGGTTGTGGTTGTATTCGGGGCATAGAATAGCCTTGTCGATCGAAGGTGGGCAGCGATACCTAGTGGGATCACTTCCTTGCCCATCAAAACAATGTTGCAATGCTTTTATCCTCATTTTATGAAGGTAGTGGAGGTGGCAAAGGAGGAGGATGTATGCTCTCACTTGTTGAAGGATGTGGGACCAACATTGTTCGTACTAGAATGGGGAAATTGCTCATGAAAAGAATGGTGAAGATGAAGGGCAATGGGAATCATGAAGGAAGGCTAGGTTTGGGTGACGAATGATGGTGTGACATTCGTTATGGATGCACCTAAAAAGAAACGTTGCCCAACTAATTTTTAAACATGTTCTAGTGGTCAGAAGAGAATAAAATTACCATGAGATGTCGTAAGCCTTATGCATAAGGTTAAGTTCAAATACGAAAAACTTCAAGATGCCGCATTGGATTTGAAGCCTAGTGGAAATAACATATTTGTCATTATTGTGCTTCAAAAAAAAAAAGTTTCATGGCAAGTGCAAGGAGGGGGTCTAGGATATCTATCCATTTGATGATTACTAGAAATGATGCACGACCTCATGAAGGGTGGTGGCTGGTGTAACACTAGCCACAAAGACATGCCATAACCCATTGGAGGTGGCGGTAGCAACGATGGCTTGGGCTATGGCCCTAGAGTCTAGATGAACTAGAACAAATAGCTAGTCCAAAAGAGCAAAGATGAGAAGATGATCGCGTAGGTAGAAGCTCATCAGGTAGGATGGTTGATGTAAGTGACTCAATGCTAAATAGAGCTTCTATGATAGAAGAGCAAGAGTAAGTTGCATGAAAAGTTAGTAGAGTGTTGATGTAGTGGCAATAAGAATAAATTTTTTAGACGATAAGCAAATCACAGGTGAAGGGATATAATCAAAAGAAGAATAGAATCTAAAATATCCCATCGTCTGCACTATCATGTAGGCATGGGTGGTGGCAGCATGTTAATTGAACATGATATGAAATGGTAGGGTATCAAGTAATCAAAAGGGTCTGAGCTTGGACCCATTGACCAAAACATGGCGAAATTGATCAATCAAAGTTGATCGAAATGTCACGAGATCCACTTGTGCTAAAATCTAGTGTGGTATGAACCCGGATACTTTGAATTTGTCTATGTTTGAATTATAGAAGAGGAAAAGTTGGCCTTTTGCAAAAACTAGAGTCTTCAAGTATTGACCATGTGTTCAAACCTCTCTAAGTTGCATTTCCCATAACAACAAAAAACTCTTAATATGGCCGTGATCTAAAGCTTTGAGTACTTCTATTCTATGATAAAAGGGCTCTTCAAGTAGGCTTATGCTCTAGAGAAACGCATAGTTGTTGAAAGTTTTGTATTTCAAGCTCAAGAGTGTGGGAACGTGACCCAAATTGAACCTTCCACATCATCCGCAATCAAATAAGGATCATTTCTATATGATGGAGTCATCAAATCATGTCTATAATGGAAATGAGTTCATTAGAGATTATTTAGGTCACCGTTTGATGTGATTGGACCTCACATTTCACATGTATATTCTTTTGATTGGTTAAAGAGGTTTGTATCTAACATTTAAAGCCTCTAATGAGTTGTATTATGAGTTAGAGTTATGGAAATACGTGCCCAAATTGCGCCCTTGCTCAAGAACACTCCCTACTAGCTCTTCTTTACATATTTTGTAGAAATTACACTTTTACATACTCTATCTCTCTAGATGATCTTGAAAGACTCCCTAATCTTCTAATTATTATTTCTCTCTCATTTCAAATCCATTTGCAATTCTTTTTGTCTTGTTACAAAGTTTTATAAGTTCTACTTTGAGTGGTATAAGTCTTCGGGTTCAATGTTGCCCAAGTAGAGAGAAATTTGAAGAATAGTGTTTGTGTACTTAGCTAATGCTATGTGAAGAGATCAAGTTATCTGTTTTGTTGCAGTTGGTTGAGGCATCGTCTGCTATCGAAATGGAGTGATTTTATGCTCATTTGAAATCTCTCTAAGTCTTGTTTCAGCTTGAAAATGTTCAGTATCATTCTTTGCATTTACATAGAGAAATGCAAAAAATAGGGAGCCTATTTCTGAGACATTTTAGGATCTTAGGAGGGTTTATTTGCTTTGGTTGTGCACATAGGAGTGTTTATCCTCCAACTGTGGTATCAGAGCTATAAGTGGATCCGTATCAAAGAGAGAAGAAGAAGCTACTAAATTAAAGTAAATACCTTATCAAAGTTTGAAGGAA
>CM035439.1:143356199-143518699 GCA_020310875.1 Ceratopteris richardii | reverse complement strand
TATATACACAGATGCATACATACACACATATAATCCTATTTTTATTTTGAAGTTTTTTTTTACATCAAGTATATAAAAATAAGATTAGGGTTTTTACACATACACATATAATATATATATACATGTATATACACATGTACACAGAAATATACATATTTTAGGTCTAGATATTTAAGATTAGGGTTTTAGGGTTTAGACATACATATCACTCAATTATATTTATATTAAGAAAAAATATAGAGAAAAATAAGAAAAAACATCTGAATATATAAATAAATATATATATAAAATATGATTAGGGTTTTAGGATTAGAGGTTTGGATTTTGATAGGTGTTTAAGTATTTAGGTTTTAGTATTTCAGATTTAAGTCTAAGTCTTTCTGATTAGGGTTTTAGGGTTTTAATACGTAGATAACATATATACACAAACACACATATACATATAATACATATATACATGTAGATACACATGCATACAAAAATATACATATTTTAGATTTAAATCTTTAAGATTAGGGTTTTAGGGTTTTAACACCTACATAACATATATGCACACATACACATGCACATATAATACATATATATATGTATACAGAAATATACATATTTTAGGTCTAGATCTTTAAGATTAGGGTTTTAGGGTTTAGTTTTAGGATTTTTATTGGTGGTTAAGTATTTAGGTTTTAGTATTTCAGCTTTAAGTCTAAATCTTAAAATTAGGGTTTTAGGGTTTTAACACCTACATAACATATATAGACACATACACATACACATATAATACATATATACATGTAGATACACATGCATACAAAAATATACATATTTTAGATCTAGAATTTTAAGATTAGGGTTTTAATTAAATATATATAAGTAAATATATAAAAATAGGATTACGTAAGGAAAAAATCTGAATATATAAATAAATATATATATAAAATAAGATAATTATATACATAAATAAATATAAAAGGAACTAGTGTTTTAAATAATTTAATTAAATATATATAATTAAATATATAAAATTGAATATATAAAAATACGATTACGTAAGGAAAAAATCTGAATATATAAATAAGTATATATATAAAATAAGATAATTATATACATAAATAAATATAAAATGAACTAGTGTTTTAAATTTTTTAGTTAAATATATATAATTAAATATATAAAAATATGATTACGTAAGGAAAAATCTAAATATATAAATAAATCTATAAATAATATAAGATAATTATATACCTAAATAAATATAAGAAGAAGTAGTGTTTTATATAATTTAATTAAATATATATAATTAAATATATAAAACTAAATATATAGAAATACGATTACGTAATGAAAAAATCTGAATATATAAATAAATATATATATAAAATAGGATACTTATATAGATAATTAAATATAAAAAGAACTAGTGTTTTAAAAAATTTGATTAAATATTAATAATTAAATATATAAAAATAGGATTATGTAAGGAAAAAATTTGAATATATAAATAATATATATATATATATATATATATATATATATATATATATATATATATATATATATATATATATATATATATATATATAAGGTAGGATAATTATATAGATAATAAAATATGATAAGAACTAGTATTTTAAATAAATAAATGAAATATATATGATTAAATATATAAAAATAGGTTTAAATTTAATCATTTTAAATAGAGTGAATATCTATACAATACACAAACACACAGACTTATACACCTATCTATATGCATATATATATACATATACACATATATATACACATGCATATATATATATATATATATATATATATATATATATATATATATATATATATATATATATATATATATATATATATATATATATATATATATATATATATATACATGTTTTAGGTCTATGTCTTTTGGATTAGGGTTTTAGGGTTTTAACACCTACATAACATATATACACACATACACATACACATATAATACATATATACATGTATATACACATGTGTATAGGACTAGATCTTTAAAATTAGGGTTTTAGGGTTTAGGCATACATATAACTCAATTAAGAGGAAAACAAGATGAATAAATAAATAAATATGTATATAAAATAGGATCAGTCAAGAAAAAATCCGAATATATAGATAAAATAGGATAACTATATATATTAGGGTTTTAAAATTAGGGTTTTAAGTTTTTTTAGGTATTTAAGTATTTAGGTTTAGTATTTCAGATTTAAGTCTTTAAGAGTTATATTTTTAGGTTTAATAAAAAAACAAATGCTCTAAAATGTCTATATTGTAGCAGATGGCTTCTTTGGATCCTGAAGAGAGAATGGCATGTACTTGCACACAGTGCAAGTATCAAATTTATCGAAAACGACGGATTTATATTGCATATGTTAGAGAGCATGGATCCTTTGATGGGAGTCGACTGGAAAACCTACGTTATCATTTGCATGGTCCCCCAGGTGAGTAGATGGACCCAAACGACATTGCACCAGTAACCTCTCGTGGACAAAAGAGAGTAAAAAAGGACTTAGACCTACAAGAAAGCACTAATAATATTACACAGAATGAACATATGGAAGAGATGCTTGAAGCATTTTATGAGATGAATGAAGATCATGATGGTGAAGAAGGTGTGGAGATGGACAAAACAGAAATTCCACGATCAGAAGTTGATGAAGAATATGAAAACATGCGAAGATTAGCTCGTTTACCACTTTACAATGGAGCAAAGATATCTGTACTACGTGCTTCACGTGCGATGCTCAATCTGCAATCCATTTATGGATGGTGAGATAGTAGTGTCACTAAATTGTTCAGGTAAGTGGAGAACAAATTGGCTTTCATTGTTGTATCACAATAACTTCATTTACTAATATCATTTTAATTGCTTATTACAGGCTTCTTAAAGATCAATTTTTGCGAGAGGGCAATGACATGCCTCCAACACGTGGAGATGCAAAAAAACTTTTACAGTCCATTGGAATGGATTATACTAAAATTCATGCTTGTCTGAATGATTGCATTCTCTTTCGGAATGAGTATGAGCATCTCCACGTATGTCCAAAGTGTCAAGCAAATAGATTTAGAGAAGACGTTGTAGGCGAAGCAATCCACTACAACATATGAGGGGCATACCGACACTGCATATACCGACAGTCATAGTCGGCGTCGGTATAGCCCTCGGAAAATCTCACTAAGAGATACCGACGGTCAAGCGACCATCGGTATGACCGTTTTAAACGGATCGTCAGTGTGGCCCGCAGTCGCCGGTATAAGCGTCGGTATAGGCGTTGGTATATGCATCGGTATGAGCGTCGGTATAAGCATCGGTAAATTACTGGCAACTACCGATGCGTATACCGATGTCCATACCGGCGCCTATACCGGCGGTGAATTTTTAAACATACCGCGAACCCGAGAACAAAACTTCACATTTCTGCGCGTGTTTGAGTACTGTCGGTCTACTGTCGAACTTGCGTGCGCGAACTTGCATTGTCTTGTGCACACACACACACGGATCTCTCTCTCTACACACACACTCTCTCTCGTCTTAGCTCTCACATCTTGGTAAGTGCTGCGCGTACTGTTAGCACTTGTGTTTCTCTATGCTTCAGGGTTTCTAATTTCTCTTTTCGTCGATTTTGCAGAAGTTCGTTGGCGTCGATTGTTTGGAATTGGACGAGAGACGACCTACATTACGCTTTGACGACAACGATTCAAAGAGAGGCATACTTGTAAGTGATTCTTTTATTCGCTATTGATAGAGAGAGAAGGAGAGAGAGAGAGAGAGAGAGAGAGAGAGAGAGAGAGAAAGAGAGAGAGAAGAGAAAGGAAGATACACATTAATTTACACATGCATACATACACACATACATGTACACACATGCATGCTTACATACACACACCTATACACACATGCATGCTTACATACACACACCTATACACACATGCATGCTTACATGCACACACACATATACACATATGCATGCATACACACACACATAAATTTACACACATGCATACATACACACACATGCATACACACATACATACACACACATATATACACATATGCATACATACACATACACACACACACACATATACACACATACGTACACACACGAATATATACACACATGCATGCATACATACACACACATATACCGGCATGCATGCATACACACATATATACACACATGCATACATACACACATATACACACATGCATGTATACATACACACACATGTATACGCATGCATACACATACACATACATACATGCATACATACACACACATACACACACATGCACACACATGCATGCCTACATACACACACATACACATACACACACATGTATACACATGTATACATACACACACACATGTACACATGCATACACACACACACATATATATACACATGCATACATACACACATATAATCCTATTTTTATTTTGAAGTTTTTGTTTGACATCAAATATATATAAATAGGATTAGGATTTCAGGGTTAAATATTTAAGATTAGAGTTTTAGGGTTTTAAATAGGATTAGGGTTTTAGGGTTAAATATTTAAGATAAGGGTTTTAGGGTTTTAGGTCTAGATATTTAAGATTGAGGTTTTAGGGTTTAGTATTTCAAATTTAAGTCTAAGTCTTTCTGATTAGGGTTTTAGGATTTTAATACATAGATAACATATATACACAAACACACATATACATATAATACATACATACATGTAGATACACATGCATACAATAATATATATATTTTAGATTTAAATCTTTAAGATTAGGGTTTTAGGGTTATAACACCTACATAACATATATGCACACATACACATACACATATAATACATATATACATGTATATACACATGTATACAGAAATATACATATTTTAGGTCTAGATATTTAAGATTAGGGTTTTAGGGTTTAGTATTTCAGATTTAAGTCTAAGTCTTTCTGATTAGGGTTTTAGGATTTTAATACGTAGATAACATATATACACAAGCACACATATACACATAATACATACATACATGTAGATACACATGCATACAAAAATATACATATTGTAGATTTAAATCTTTAAGATTAGGGTTTCAGGGTTATAACACCTACATAAGATATATGCACACATACACATGCACATGTAATACATATATACATGTATATACACATGTATACAGTTTTATACATATTTTAGGTCTACATATTTAAGATTAGGGTTTTAGGGTTTAGTATTTCAGATTTAAGTCTAAGTCTTTCTGATTAGGGTTTTAGGATTTTAATATGTAGAATACATATATACACAAACACACATATACATATAATACATACATACATGTAGATACACATGCATACAAAAATATACATATTTTAGATTTAAATCTTTAAGATTTCGGTTTTAGGTTTATAACACCTACATAAGATATATGCACACATACACATGCACATGTAATACATATATACATGTATATACGCATGTATATAGAAATATACGTATTTTAGGTCTACATATTTAAGATTAGGGTTTTAGGGTTTAGTATTTCAGATCTAGAATTAAGATTAGGGTTTTAATTAAATATATATAATTAAATATATAAAAGTAAATATATAAAACTATGATTACGTAAGGAAAAAAAATCTGAATATATAAATAAATATATATATAAAATAAGATAATTATATACATAAATAAATATAAGAAGAATTAGTATTTTAAATAATTTAATTAAATATTTATAATTAAATATATAGAATTAAATATATAAAAATAGGATTACGTAAGGAAAAAAATTTGAATATATAAATAAAACGATATATAGAATAAGATAATTATATACATAAATAGATATAAGAAGAACTAGTGTTTTAAATAATTTAATTAAATATATATAATTAATTATATAAAAATAGGATTATGTAAGGAAAAAAAATCTAAATATATAAATAAATACGTAGATAATATATATACACAAGCACACATATACATATAATACATACATACATGTAGATAAACATGCATACAAAAAAATACATATTTTAGATTTAAATCTTTAAGATTAGAGTTTTAGGGTTATAACACCTACATAAGATATATGCACACATACACATGCACATGTAATACATATATACATGTATATACACATGTATACAGAAATATACATATTTTGGGTCTACATATTTAAGATTAGGGTTTTAAGGTTTAGTATTTCAGATTTAAGTCTAAGTCTTCTGATTAGGGTTTTAGGATTTTAATACGTAGATTACATATATACACAAACACACATATACATATAATACATACATACATACATGTAGATACACATGCATACAAAAATATACATATTGTATATTTAAATCTTTAAGATTAGGGTTTTAGGTTTATAACACCTACATAAGATATATGCACACATGCACATGCACATGTAATACATATATACATGTATATACAAATGTATATAGAAATATACATATTTTAGGTCTACATATTTAAGATTAGGGTTTTAGGGTTTAGTATTTCAGATCTAGAACTTTAAGAGTAGGGTTTTAATTAAATATATATAATTAAATATATAAAATTAAATATATAAAAATAGGATTACGTAAGGAAAGAAATGTGAATATATAAATAAATATATATATAAAATAAGATAATTATATAAATAAATAAATATAAAAAGAATTAGTATTTTAAATAATTTAATTAAATATCTATAATTAAATATATAAAATTAAATATATAAAAATAGGATTACGTAAGGAAAAAAAATCTGAATATATAAATAAATAAATATATATATATAATAAGATAATTATATACATAAATAAATATAAAAAGAACTAGTGTTTTAAATAATTTAATTAAATATATATAATTAAATATATATATATATAATTTAATTAAATATATAAAAATAGGATTACGTAAGGAAAAAAATCTGAATATATAAATAAATACGTAGATAATATATATACACAAGCACACATATACATATAATACATACATACATGTAGATACACATGCATACAGAAATATACATATTTTAGATTTAAATCTTTAAGATTAGGGTTTTAGGGTTATAACACCTACATAAGATATATGCACACATTCACATGCACATGTAATACATATATACATGTATATACACATGTATACAGAAATATACATATTTTAGGTCTACATATTTAAGATTAGGGTTTTAGGGTTTAGTATTTCAGATTTAAGTCTAAGTCTTTCTGATTAGGGTTTTAGGATTTTAATACGTAGATTACATATATACACAAACACACATATACATATAATACATACATACATGTAGATACACATGCATACAAAAATATACATATTTTAGATTTAAATATTTAAGATTAGGGTTTTAGGTTTATAACACCTACATAAGATATATGCACACATACACATGCACATGCACATGTAATATATATATACATGTATATACACATGTATACAAAAATATACATATTTTAGGTCTACATATTTAAGATTAGGGTTTTAGGGTTTAGTATTTCAGATCTAGAATTTTAAGATTAGGGTTTTAATTAAATATATATAATTAAATATATAAAATTAAATATATAAAAATAGGATTACATAAGGAAAAGAAATGTGAATATATAAAAAAAAATATATATATATAATAAGATAATTATATACATAAATAAATATAAAAAGAACTAGTGTTTTAAATAATTTAATTAAATATTTATAATTAAATATATAAAATTAAATATATAAAAATAGGATTAGGTAAGGAAAAAAAATCTGAATATATAAATAAATATATATATAAAATAAGATAATTATATACATAAATAAATATAAAAAGAACTACTGTTTTAAATAATTTAATTAAATATATATAATTAAATATATAAAATTAAATATATAAAATTAGGATTACGAAAGGAAAAAGATTAAATATATAAAATTAAATATATAAAAATAGGATTACGTAAGGAAAAAAATCTGAATATATAAATAAATACGTAGATATTATATATACACAAGCACACATATACATATAATACATACATACATGTAGATACACATGCATACAAAAATATACATATTTTAGATTTAAATCTTTAAGATTAGGGTTTTAGGGTTATAACACCTACATAAGATATATGCACACATATACATGCACATGTAATACATATATACATCTATATACACATGTATACAGAAATATACATATTTTAGGTCTACATATTTAAGATTAGGGTTTTAGGGTTTAGTATTTCAGATTTAAGTCTAAGTCTTTCTGATTAGGGTTTTAGGATTTTAATACGTAGATTACATATATACGCAAACACACGTATACATATAATACATACATACATGTAGATACACATGCATACAAAAATATACATATTTTAGATTTAAATCTTTAAGATTAGGGTTTTATGTTTATAACACCTATATAAGAGATATGCACACATACACATGCACATGCACATGTAATACATATATACATGTATATACACATGTATGCAAAAATATACATATTTTAGGTCTACATATTTAAGATTAGGGTTTTAGGGTTTAGTATTTCAGATCTAGAATTTTAAGATTAGGGTGTTAATTAAATATATAAAATTAAATATATAAAAATAGGATTATGTAAGGAAAAAAAACGTGAATATATAAATAAATACATATATAAAATAAGATAATTATATACATAAATAAATATAAAAAGAACTAGTGTTTTAAATAATCTAATTAAATATTTATAATTAAATATATAAAATTAAATATATAAAAATAGGATTACGTAAGGAAAAAAATCTGAATATATAAATAAATATATATATAAAATAAGATAATTATATACAGAAATAATTATAAAAAGAAGTAGTGTTTTAAATAATTTAATTAAATATATATAATTCAATATATAAAATTAAATATATAAAAATAGGATTACCTAAGGAAAAAAAATCTAAATATATAAATAAATATATATATATATACACATATAATAAGATAATTATATACATAAATAAATATAAAAAGAACTAGTGTTTTAAATAATTTAATCAAATATTTATAATTAAATATATAAAATTAGGATTACGTAAGAAAAAAAATCTGAATATATAAATAAATATATATATAAAATAAGATAATTATATACATAAATAAATATAAAAAGAACTAGTGTTTTAAATTATTTAATTAAATATATATAATTAAATATAATTAAGTAAAGAAAAAATCTCAATATATAAATAAATATATAAATACACAAACACACATACTTATATACCTATCTATATTCACATATATATTCATATACACATATATATACACATGCATACATATATATACATGTTTTAGTTCTAGGTCATTTGGATTAGGGTTTTAGGGTTTTAACACGTACATAACATATATACACACATACACATACGAAATGTTTTAAAATGTTCTAAAATGTCCATATTGTAGCAGATGGCTTCTTTGGATCCTGAAGAGAGAATGGCATGTCCTTGCACACAATGCAAGTATCAAATTTATCGGAAACGACGGATTTGTACTGCACATGTTAGAGAGTAGGGATCCTTTGATAGGAGTCGACTGGAAAACCTATGCTATCATTCGCATGGTCCCCCAGGTGAGCAGATCGATCCAAACGACATTGCACCGGTAACATCTCGTGGACAAAAGAGAGCAAAAAAGCACTTAGACGTAGAAGCAAGCACTAATAATATTACACAGAATGAACATATGGAAGAGATGCTTGAAGCATTTTATGAGATGGATGAAGATCATGATGGTGAAGAAGGTGTCGACGAGAGTCTCATGGACACAACAGAAATTCCACGATCAGAAGTTGATGAAGAATATGAAAACATGCAAAGATTAGCTCGTTTACCACTTTACAATGGAGCAAAGATATCTATACTACGTGCTTCACTCGCGATGCTCAATCTGCAATCCATTTATGGATGGTCAGATAGTAGTGTCACTCAATTGTTCAGGTAAGTGGAGAACAAATTGGCTTTCATTGTTGTATCACAATAACTTCATTTACTAATATCATTTTAATTGCTTATTGTAGGCTTCTTAAAGATCAAATTTTGCCAGAGGGCAATGACATGCCTCCAACACGTGGAGATGCGAAAAAACTTTTACAGTCCATTGGAATGGATTATACGAAAATTCATGCTTGTCCCAATGATTGCATTCTCTTTCGGAATGAGTATGAGCATCTCCACGTATGTCCAAAGTGTGGAGCAAATAGATTTAGAGAAGACATTAGAGGCGAAGCAATCCCCGCAAAGGTTCTTCGCCACTTTCCTATCATTCCACAAATTAAGAACATGTTTAGATGCAAATCTATAGCTGAGTTAATGTCATGGCATACAAAGAGCAGGTCTACAGATAATGTAATGCGAGTGCCAGCTGACTCTGATGCTTGGAAGCACATAGATAGTAAGTGGCCAGAGTTTGCTAGTGAGCCTCGATCCATACGTCTAGGCCTAGCTATGGATGGAGTGAATCCATTTGGATTACGCAGTTCTTCATGGAGCACATGGCCTGTATGTTTGGTCAATTATAATATCCCACCATGGTTGGCCACAAAGAAAGGTCATTTATTATTAGCTCTTATTGTACTAGGTAAGTATAAGGTAAAAAACGTGGATGTATATCTTGCACCACTTGTAGAAGAACTGCGCATTTTATGGGATGGGATCACTGTGCGTGACATGTCTCAACCTATAAGGAGACGAGACGTGCGAGTGCAAGGCATACTTATGTGGACAATGCATGATTGGCCTGGTTATGGTGAATGTTCAGGTTTATCGATTTCGGGTTACCATGCTTGTCCTTTCTATGGACCATGACTCGAAGCATGCTATTCCAAAGCACTACGTAAAACTGTCTATGAAGGACATCATAGATATTTGCCTGATGGGCATGTTTTACGTGAAGGAAAAATTGGTCAACAAGCGCAACACCAAATGAAAGCTAGCGATTGGAAACAACTGTGGGATTCAGAAAATCCAGTTGCTGGCATGAAACGGTTGTCCATTTTTCATGAACTCCCTTATTGGAGTGAATTGGTGATCAATCATTTGGTAGATCTGATGCATATTTTCAAGAATGTGGGATAGATGCTTTGAAAAACTTTGATCAAAAAGAAAGAAAGCAAAGCACAAAGGGACGACCTAGAAGAGCGAGGTCATATGCGAGAGTTGTGGGCAATTACTAAGCCCAACGGAACAGTATCGTTACCAAGAGCTCCTTGGGTGCTTCGCAGGATGGAAGAGCAACAAGTGAAGAAAACAATTTCAGAGTTTCGGGACACCTACTGGATGCATGAGATGTCTAAAGACTTCTTTCACACGAAACGACGATCTTGCAGGACTCAAGTCTCATGATTGGCACAAGTTTTTACAGTTTGTGCTCCCTGTAGCCCTAAAAGATTGTCTTTTAGAGGATGTACGAAAAACCATTTATAAAATTAGTTCTTTAGTACGGTGGATATCTTCTAAAGAGATAAATAGAGATAGCATAGAGAGTGTGAAACTCAACGCTATCGAGGCTGTTTGTATGGTAGAGAAATACTTTTCCACAAGTATTCTCACTATTCAACTTCATTTTCTCGTTCATGTAGTAAATGAAGTTGCAATAGCAGGAATTGTCCATAGTCGATGGATGTTCTTCTTAGAGCGCTTTATGAAGACATTAAAAGGGTTTGTTCGACAGAGAGCACGTCCAGAGGGTAGCATGGTAGAGGGATGGCTTGTACAAGAATCTCTTGTATTCATTACTGAGTTTCTACGTATATCGGATCCCGAAATGCCTCGCTTATGGAGCGATAATGAAGATGTTCGTCTCGTAGGCAATGAACCATAAGGTAAAGGATTGCAAAGAAAAATGGATGCAGCTTTCAGAGAGAAGGCAATGAAGTTTTGCATAGTTAACTGTGAGCCTATGCAAAAGTGGTTAGAAAGGTATGAACTTGCCAAGGAAACTAACGCAAAGGAAAGAGCTCAGTTTCGAAGAAATCGTTCCACTCGATTTTTGCCTCTTCTAGAAAATCTTCGTCCTCTCCCACCTTTTCCAACGAGCAGATGGCTAGATGCAGCGGTTTCACAAGCAAAGGCAGCGGGTGAAGATATATCTAAAGAAGAAGAAGAACTCGCAAAAGGATGTGATTGGGAGTATATCAAATACGGTGCACTATGGTCTCATGCATGACACTTTTGAATCGCACGAATCGATCAAAACCGGTCTACTTTTGATAGTGGAGTGATGGTGAATTTTTTGCAAAAAAGTAGAGCGAGTGCAAGAGATGATAATGCTCTAGAAGGCGAGTTAGATTATTGTGGTGTGATTCAAGACATCTTGAAACTATCTTTCAAAAAGTTTGATTACTTTGTTTTTGACGTGAAATGGTTCAAAGTAGTCACCTCTGGAAGAAACACAACAGTGAGACGAGATAAGAGCGGTCTGCTTCAAGTCGACTCCACAAGATTATGGACAGATGAAAGGGATACATGTGTACTTCCCGAACACTATGAGCAAGTTGTTTTTATACCAGATTCAAAAGACCTAGAGTGGCTATTTGTTTTACAAGTCGCTCCACGTAGTAGACAAATTTTTGAAAATGTAGATGTAGAAGAAAGTCCATCTCTAGTGGACTCAGAGATTCATTCGATAGTTGAGGAGGAAGAGATCATTGTTCCAGAAGAAGAGGTCATTGTTCGAGAAGACGAAGCAATAGACAATGATCAACAGGAAACCAGCATAGCAAGCGATTTAGAAGCCATCAATTTATAGATAGATATTCTCGGTGCATCGGATCTTCAAGAGGATGCTAGAATAGAGGACTTTTGAATAAAAGACTTCTACGTACTAGTTTTTGGTTTTTTTTTTGTTGATTCCCTATATTATTTTTCTTATCGCATGCTAATTATTTGAGTTCTTTTCTTACAGAGCACGATGGGAGATAGTCCTCCAGTCACTTCACAGTCCATGACAGAGGAGCAGTTTTTGGAGTTCACCTCTCAGGTTCCTCCTGGGTATATGGCCACTGGATCACAGTATTGGATTGCTCGTGGTAGCACTCCTCCCGGCCTCACTCCTGGCGGCCTTACTCCTGCCGGCCTCACTTTCGCTGGCCTCACTGCCGCCGGTGTCACTCTCGCCGGTGTCACTCCTGTCGATGTCAGCCCTGAGGGTGGTGCTACTCCCGTAGGAGGTATGTCTCCTAGCTTTGTGACTCCAGCACGACCATCTTTGCAGCCATCTCCTACTGGATCTACTAGTAGACATGTGCGTTCGACACCTCAGCGCGATACAGGGTCTGGCCCTTCTCGTAGATCGAGGTCACACTCTGGAGCAAGAGGTTCTAGGAGTGGATCTACAGGTAGGTCTGGAGGCGGAGGAGGCGGTTGTTGTGGAGGCAGTGCGATGGACGTTGTGTCGCCCGCTTCTACTCCTAG
The DNA here is from genome assembly GCA_020310875.1 of Ceratopteris richardii. NCBI lineage: Eukaryota > Viridiplantae > Streptophyta > Polypodiopsida > Polypodiales > Pteridaceae > Ceratopteris > Ceratopteris richardii. Next base: position 143,505,203 of record CM035439.1, on the reverse strand, counting down.
GACGAGTACCTCAGATGTAGGTAGGCCACGCAGTACACCACGCAGTACACCACGTACACCTTGAGGTGCTCATGACCATGATGACTCCAAGGTGTATAGTATCCGAGATGGAGCTTCGATGATGGATGCGACTGGCAAAGCAATGCGTGCACGCATACGACAGCTTTGCTCCATCCAGTTTGGACACTCCATCATGCAGAAATGGAGTGAACAGGATAAAGATCGGAAGAATTATATCACACAGACGATTTACGAGGAGTTCCGACCAGCCGATGAACAGTCGATTGTGAGTTCAGAGTGGATTCTGCATACCGCACGTGAGGTCATGTCGCATCGACGATCCGAGGCTCGTGATGCATTCAGAGAAGGCTTACCAAAGCCTGTGTGGTTAGATGCTGAGGAGTGGGACATGATTCGTGATGAGCAGCAGCAGACTCTTGATCGGTATTGCCAGCAGCGAAATGCCGCAGCCACACGTCTAGACATGATTGGACCGTTACATTTGGGCAGCGGCGGATATGACACGATGCGTCATGAGTTTGTAAGTACCATTTCATTTATAGAATTTATTTGTGTTAAATTTCTCATATATATTTCTCTAATCTTTTTATAATTGTTTCAGGAGCTGGCAATGGGTCGTCCTCCAACACGATCGGAGGAGTCTTATGGACATAGTCATGGGTTGACTGCACTATTGCAGGACTTGGAGGGACGCAGGGAGGTAGTTTCATGGGAGCGTTTGCGATGAGGTAATTAATTTATAAACTTGGTTTTTACTTGTTTATAATTTTCATGTGAATTTATCTCATTCCATTATTGTTCTTTGTTGCTCGATCTCTTTTGTGTACAATAATACTCTGTTTCATGAAATCATATTTCGGTTGTCATTAGAGTACACATCACATGTACTCGGTTTTTTTTGGGTAGAGTGTATTGTCTTTTGTTCAGCAACATCATGGTAATGTTGCTGGAGCAAAAGACAAAACATTCTGCCCAAAATAAATTTTGTAGGTATGGTCGTCGGTATAAGCGACGGTACTCCCAGTAGTGTCATCGGAATAACCGTCGGTACACCCAGGAGGCGATGCAGCAGAAATCGGTTACCGATGCATATACCGACGTTTATACCGGCGCATATACCGACGCTTTTATCAACGTCTAGACCGACGCCTATACCGACTCTTTGGTACCGACGCCGAAACCGACCTTTACACCGGCGTCGTGGCAAATAAAGCCGCATTCATTTTCCTCGGTAAAAACCTCGATATACCATCGATCTGTTGTAGTGATCCCTGCAAAGGTTCTTCGCCACTTTCCTATTATTCCACGAATTAAGAACGTGGCATACAAAGAGCAGGTCTACAGATAATGAAATGCGAGTGCCTGCTGACTCTGATACTTGGAAGCACATAGATAGTAAGTGGCCAGATTTTGCTAGTGAGCCTTGGTCCATACGTCTAGGCCTAGCTATGGATGGAGTGAATCCATTTGGATTACGCAGTTCTTCATGGAGCACATGGCCTTTATGTTTGGTCAATTATAATATCCCACCATGGTTGGCCACAAAGAAAGGTCATTTATTATTAGCTCTTATTGTACCAGGTAAGTATAAGGTAAGTATAAGGTCATTGTTCGAGAAGACGAAGCAATAGACGATGATCAGGAGGAAACTAGCATAGCAAGCGATTTAGAAGCCATCCATATAGAGATAGATATTCTCTGTGCATCGGATCTTCAAGAGGATGCTAGAATAGAGGACTTTTGAATAAAACACTTGTACGTACTAATTTTTGTTTTTTTTTGGTTTATTCTCTATATTACTTTTCTTATTGCATGCTAATTATTTGAGTTCTTTTATTACAAAGCACGATGGGAGACAGTCCTCCAGTCACTCCACATTCCATGACAGACGAGTAGTTTTTGGAGTTCATCTCTCAGGTTCCTCCTACGTATGGCTGCTGCATCACAGTATTGGATCGCTCGAGGTAGCACTCCTCCCGGCCTCACCCCTGGCAACCTTACTCCTGCCATCCTCACTCCTGATAGCCTCACTCCTACCCGTGTCACTCCCGCCGGTGTCACTCCTGCCGGTGTCACTCCTACGGGTGGTGCTACTCCCGTAGGAGGTATGTCTCCTAGCTTTGTGACTCCACCACGACCATCTTTGCAGCCATCTCCTATTGGGTCTACTAGTAGACATGTGCGTTTGACACCTCAGCACAATACAGGTTCTGGCCCGTCTCGTAGATCGAGGTCACGCTCTGGAGCAGGAGGTTCTAGGAGTGGATCTACAGGTAGGTCTGGAGGCGGAGGAGGCGGTTGTTGTGGAGGCAATGCGACGGATGTTGTGTCGTCCGCTTCTACTCCTAGGAAAAGTACCTGAGATGTAAGTATGCCATGCAGTACACCACGTGGAACACCACGTACACCTTGGGGTGCTCATGACCATGATGACTCCAAGGTGTATAGTATCCGAGATGGAGCTCCAGTGATGGATGCGGCTGGCAAAGCAATGCATGCATGCATATGCCAGCTTTGCTCTATCCAGCTTGGACACTCCATCATGCTGAAATGGAGTGAACAGGATAAAGATCCGAAGAATTATATCACACAAACGATTTACCAGGAGTTCCGACCAGCGGATGGACACTCTATTGTCAGTTTAGAGTGGATTCTGCTCACCGCACGTGAGGTCATGTCCCATCGACGACCCGAGGCACATGATGCATTTAGAGAAGGCTTACCAAAGCCTGTATGGTTAGATGCAGAGGAGTGGGACATGATTCGTGACGAGCAGCAGTAGACTCCTGATCGATATTGGCAGTAGCGAAATGCCGCAGCCACACATTTAGATACAATTGGACCGTCACATTTGGGCAGCGACGGATATGACACGATGCGTCATGAGTTTGTAAGTACCATTTCATTTCTTGAATTAATTTGTGTTAAATTTCTCATGTATGTTTCTCTAATCTTTTTATATTTATTTCAAGAGCTGGCAATGGGTCGTCCTCCAACACGAACGCAGGAGTCTTACGGAGATAGTAATGGGTTGATTGCACTATTGCAGGACTTGGAGGGACGCGGTGCGATAGTTTCATGGGAGCATTTGCGATGAGGTAATTAATTTATAAACTTGGTTTTTACTTGTTGTTTGTAATTTTCATGTGAATTTATCTCATTCACTACAACATATGAGGGGCTTACCGATGCTTCATATACCGACGGTCAGAGCCAACATCGGTGTAGGCCTCAGAAAATCTCACTAAGAGATACCGACGGTCAAGTGACCGTCAGTATGACCGTTTGAAACGGATCGTCGCTGTGGCCCGCAGCCGTCGGTATGCGCGTTGGTATATGCGTCGGTATAGGCGTCAGTATAAGCATCGGTATGAATGTCTGTAATTTATTGGGAACTACCGATACATATACCGACGCCCATACCGGCGCCTATACCGGCGGCGAGTTTTAAACATACCACAAACCCGAGAGCAAAACTTCACATTTTTGTGCGTGTTTGAGTACTGCTAGTCTTCTATCGAACTTGTGCGCGCGAACCGAATTGCGACCTGCATTGTTTTGTGCACCCACACACACACACGGATCTCTCTCTCTACACACACACACACTCTCTCGGTTTAGATCTCACATCTTCGTAAGTGTTGCACGTACTGTTAGCATTTGTGTTTCTCTATGCTTTAGGGTTTGTAATTTCTCTTTTCTTTGATTTTGCAGAAGTTCTTTGGCGTCGATTGTTTGGAATTGGACGATAGACGACCTACATTACGCTTTGATGATAACGATTCAAAAGAGGGACATACTTGTAAGTGATTCTTTTATTCTCTATTGATAGAGAGAGAGAGAGAGAGAAAGAAAGAGAGAGAGAGAGAGAGAGAAAGAAAGAGAGAGAGAGAAGAGAAAGGAAGATAGAGAGAAGAGAAAAGAAGATAGAGATAGGAAAATAGAGCATACATACACACACACATTTACACATTTACACATGCATACATACACACATACATGTACACATATGCATACATACACACATACATGTACACACATGCATGCTTACATACACACACCTATACACACATGCATGCTTACATACACACACACACATATACACACATGCATGCATACACACACACATAAATTTACACACATGCATACATACACACACATGCATACACACACATGCATACTCACATACATACACACACATATATGCACATATGCATACATACACATACACACACACACATATTCACACATACATACACACACGCATATATACACACATATACACACATGCATGCATACATACACACACATATACACACATGCATGCATAGACACATATATACACACATGCATACATACACACATATACACACATGCATGTATACATACACACACATGTATACACATGCATACACATACACACACATACACATACATGCATGCATACATACACACACGTACACACACATGCACACACAGGCATGCCTACATACACATATATACACATACACACACATGTATACACATGCATACATACACACATACACATGTACACATGCATACATACACACACATATATACACACATGCATACATACACACATATAATCCTATTTTTATTTTGAAGTTTTTTTTTACATCAAATATATAAAAATAGGATTAGGGTTTTTACGCTATTCACACATACATACACATACACGTAATATATATATATATACATGTATATACACATGTATACAGAAATATACATATTTTAGGTATAGTATTTAAGATTAGGGTTTTAGGGTTTAGTATTTCAGATTTAAGTCTAAATCTTTCTGATTAGGGTTTTAATACGTACATAACATATATACACAAACACACATATACATATAATACATACATACATGTAGATACACATGCATACAAAAATATACATATTTTAGATTTAAATCTTTAAGATTAGGGTTTTAGGGTTTTAACACCTACATAACATATATGCACACATACACATGCACATATAATACATGTATACATGCATATACACATGTATACAGAAATATACGTATTTTAGGTCTAGATATTTAAGATTAGGGTTTTAGGGTTTAGTATTTCAGATTTAAGTTTAAGTCTTTCTGATTAGGGTTTTAGGAATTTAATACGTAGATAACATATATACACAAACACACATATACATATAATACATACATACATGTAGATACACATGCATACAAAAATATACATATTTTAGATTTAAATCTTTAAGATTAGGGTTTTAGGGTTTTAACACCTACATAACATATATGCACACATACACATGCACATATAATACATATATACATGCATATACACATGTATACAGCAATATACGGATTTTAGGTCTAGATATTTAAGATTAGGGTTTTAGGGTTAAGTATTTCAGATTTAAGTCTAAGTCTTTCTGATTAGGGTTTTAGAGTTTTAATACGTAGATAACATATATACACAAACACACATATACATATAATACATACATACATGTAGATACACATGCACTTAAAAATATACATATTTTAGATTTAAATATTTAAGATTAGGGTTTTAGGATTTTAACACCTACATAACATATATGCACACATACACATGCACATATAATACATATATACATGCATATACACATGTATACAGAAATATACGTATTTTACGTCTAGATATTTAAGATTATGGTTTTAGGGTTTAGTATTTCAGATTTAAGTCTAAGTCTTTCTGATTAGGGTTTTAGGGTCTTAATACGTAGATAACATATATACACAAACATACATATACATATAATACATACATATATGTAGATACACATGCATACAAAAATATACATATTTTAGATTTAAATCTTTAAGATTAGCGTTTTAGGGTTTTAACACCTACATAACATATATGCACATATAATACATATATACATGTATATACACATGTATACAGAAATATACGTATTTTAGCTCTAGATATTTAAGATTAGGGTTTTAGGGTTTAGTATTTCATATTTAAGTCTAAGTCTTTCCGATTAGGGTTCTAGGGTTTTAATATGTAGATAACATATATACACAAACACACATATACATATAATACATACATACATGTAGATACACATGCATACAAAAATATACATATTTTAGATTTAAATCTTTAAGATTAGGATTTTAGGGTTTTAACACCTACATAACATATATGCACACATACACATGCACATATAATACATAGGTACATGCATATACACATGTATATAGAAATATACGTATTTTAGGTCTAGATATTTAAGATTAGGGTTTTAGGGTTTAGTATTTCAGATTTAAGTCTAAGTCTTTTTTATTAGGGTTTTAGGGTTTTAATACGTAGATAACATATATACACAAACACACATATACATATAATACATACATACATGTAGATACACATGCATACAAAAATATACATATTTTAGATTTAAATCTTTAAGATTAGGGCTTTAGGGTTTTAACACCTACACAAGATATATGCATAGATACACATGCACATATAATACATATATACATGTATATACACATGTATACAGAAATATACATATTTTAGCTCTAGATATTTAAGATTAGGGTTTTAGTGTTTAGTATTTCAGATCTAGAATTTTAAGATTAGGGTTTTAATTAAATGTATATAATTAAATATATAAAATTAAATATATAAAATTAAATATATAAAAATAGGATTACGTAAGGAAAAAAAAATCTGAATATATAAATAAATATATATATAAAATAAGATAATTATATACATAAATAAATATAAAAAGAACTTGTGTTTTAAATAATTTAATTAAATATTTATAATTAAATATATAAAATTAAATACATAAGAATAGGAGTACGTAAGGAAAAAAAATCTGAATATATAAATAAATATATATATAAAATAAGATAATTATATATATAAATAAATATAAAAAAAAGTAGTGTTTTAAATAATGTAATTAAATATTTAAAATTAGATATATAAAATTAAATATATAAAAATAGGATTACGTAAGAAAAAAAATCTGAATATATAAATATATATATATATATATATAATGAGATAATTATATACATAAATAAATATAAAAAGAACTAGTGTTTTATATTATTTAATTAAATATATATAATTAAATATAATTAAGTAAGGAAAAAATCTGAATATATAAATAGATATATATATATAAAGTAGGATAATTATATAGATAATAAAATATGATAAGAACTAGTATTATAAATAAATAAATGAAATATATATGATTAAATATATAAAAATAGGTTTAAATTTAATCATTTTAAATAGAGTGAATATATATACAATACACGAACACACATACTTATATACCTATCTATATTCACATATATATTCATATACACATATACATACACATGCATACATATATATACATGTTTTAGTTCTAGGTCATGTGGATTAGGGTTTTAGGGTTTTAACACCTACATAACATATATACACACATACACATACACATATAATACATATATACATGTATATACACATGTATATAGAAATATACATAATTTAGGTCTAGATCTTTAAAATTAGGGTCTTAGGGTTTATGCATACATATAACTTAATTAACAGGAAAAAAATTTGAATAAATAAATATATATATAAAATAGGATCAATCAAGAGAAAATCCGAATATATAGATAAAATAGGATAGCTATATAGATTAGGGTTTTAAAACTAGGGTTTTAAGTTTTTTTAGGTATTTAAGTATTTAGGTCTTTAAGAGTTAGATTCTTAGGTTTAATAAAAAAAAATGTTCTAAAATGTTCTAAAATGTCCATATTGTAGCAGATGGCTTCTTTGGATCCTGAAGAGAGAATGGCATGTCCTTGCACACAGTGCAAGTATCAAATTTATCGGAAACGACGGATTTGTACTGCACATGTTAGAGAGTATGGATCCTTTGATAGGAGTCGACTGGAAAACGTACGCTATCATTCGCATGGTCCCCCAGGGGAGCAGATGGACCCAAACGACATTGCACCGGTAACCTCTTGTGGACAAAAGAGAGCAAAAAAGGACTTAGACGTAGAAGCAAGCACTAACAATATTACACAGAATGAACATATGGAAGAGATGCTTGAAACATTTTATGAGATGGACGAAGATCATGATGGTGAAGAAGGTGTCGAGAGTTTCATGGATACAACAAAAATTCTACGATCAGAAGTTGATGAAGAATATGAAAACATGCAAAGATTAGCTCGTTTACCACTTTACAATGGATCAAAGATATCTATACTACGTGCTTCACTCGCGATGTTCAATCTGCAATCCATTTATGGATGGTCAGATAGTAGTGTCAGTGAATTGTAGAGTAAGTGGATAACAAATTGGCTTTCATTATTGTATCACAATAACTTCATTTACTAATATCAATTTAATTGCTTATTGCAGGCTTCTTAAAGATCAAATTTTGCCAGAGGGCAATGACATGCCTCCAACACGTGGAGAAGACGAGACCTATAAGAAGACGAGACGTGCGAGTGCAAGGCATACTTATGTGGACAATGCATGATTGGCCTGTTATGGTGAATGTTCAAGTTTATTGATTTCGGGTTACCATGCTTGTCCTTTATGCGGACCAAGACTCAAAGCACGCTATTCCAAAGCACTACGTAAAACTGTCTATGAAGGACATCATAGATATTTGCGTGATGGGAATGTTTTACATGAAGGACAAATTGGTCGACAAACGCAACACCAAATGAAAGCTAGCGATTGGAAAGAACTGTGGGATTCAGAAAATCCAGTTGCTGGCATGAAACGGTTGTCCATTTTTCATGAAATCCCTTATTGGAGTGAATTGGCGATCAATCATTTGGTAGACCCGATGCATATTTTCAAGAATGTGGGAGAGATTCTTTGGAAAACTTTGATTGGAAAGAAAGAAAGCAAGGCACAAAGGAGCGACTTAGAAGAGCGAGGTCGTATGCGAGAGTTGTGGGCAATTACTAAGCCCAACGGAACAGTATCGTTACCAAGAGCTCCTTGGGTGCTTCGCAGGATGGAAGAGCAACAAGTGAAGAAAACAATTTCAGAGTTTTGTAGACCTACTGGAAGCATGAGATGTCTAAAGACTGCTTTCACACGAAACGACGATCTTGCAGGACTCAAGTCTCATGATTGGCACAAGTTTTTATAGTTTGTGCTCCCTTTAGCCCTAAAAGATTGTCTTTCAGAGGATGTATGAAAAACCTTTATAAAATTATTTCTTTAGTACGGTGGATATCTTCTAAAGAGATAAATAGAGATAGCATAGAGAGTGTGAAACTCAATGCTATCGAGGCTGTTTGTATGGTAGAGAAATACTTTCCCTCAAGTATTCTCACTATTCAACTTCATTTACTAGTTCATGTAGTAGATGAAGTTGCAATAGCAGGAACTATCCACAGTCGATGGATGTTCTTCTTAGAGCGCTTTATGAAGACATTAAAAGGGTTTGTTCGACAGAGAGCATGGCAGAGGGATGGCTTGTATAAGAATCTCTTGTATTCATAACTGAGTTTCTACGTATATCGGATCCCGAAATGCGTCGCTTATGGAGCGATGATGAAGATGTTCGTCTCGTAGGCGATGAACCACAAGGTAAAGGATTGCAAAGAAAAATGGATACAGCTTTCAGAGAGAAGGCAATGAAGTTTTGCATAGTTAACTCTGAGCCTATGCAAAAGTGGTTAGAAAGGTATGAACTTGCCAAGAGTTTCGAAAAAATCGTTCCACTCGATTTTTGCCTCTTCTAGAAAATCTTCGACCTCTCCCACCTTTTCCAACGAGCAGATGGCTAGATGCAGCGGTTTCACAAGCAAAGGCAGCGGGTGAAGATATCTCTGAAGAAGAAGAAGAACTCGCAAAAGGATGTGATTGGGAGTATATTAAATACGGTGCACTATGGTCTCATGGAAGACACTTTCGAATCGCACGAATTGATCAAAACCGATCTACTTTTGATAGTGGAGTGATGGTGAATTTTTTGCAAAAAAGTAGAGCGAGTGCAAGAGATGATAATGCTCTAGAAGGCGAGCTAGATTATTGTGGTGTGATTCAAGACATCTTGAAACTATCTTTCAGAAAGTTTGATTACTTTGTTTTTGACGTGAAATGGTTCAAAGTAGTCACCTCTGGAAGAAACGCAACAGTGAGACGAGATAAGAGCGGTTTGCTTCAAGTCGACTCCACAAGATTATGGACAGATGAAAGGGATACATTTGTACTTCCTGAACACTCTGAGCAAGTTGTTTTTATACTACATTCAAAAGACCCAGAGTGGCTACTTGTTTTACAAGTTGCTCCACGTAGTAGACAAATTTTTAAAAACATAGATGTAGAAGAAAGTCCATCTCTAGTGGACTTAGAGATTCATTCGATAGTTGAGGAGGAAGAGATCATTGTTCGAGAAGAAGAGGTCATTGTTCGAGAAGACGAAGCAATAGACGATGATCAGGAGGAAACCAGCATAGCAAGCGATTTAGAAGCCATCAATATAGAGATAGATATTCTCGGTGCATCGGATCTTCAAGAGGATGCTAGAATAGAGGACTTTTGAATAAAACACTTGTACGTACTAATTTTTGGTTTTTTTTTGTTTATTCCCTATATTATTTTTCTTATCGCATGCTAATTATTTTAGTTCTTTTATTACAGAGCACGATGGGAGACAATCCTCCAGTCACTCCACATTCCATGATAGAGGAGCAGTTTTTGGAGTTCATCTCTCAGGTTCCTCCTACGTATATGGCCGCTGCATCACAGTATTGGATCGCTCGTGGTAGCACTCCTCCCGGCCTCACTCCTGGCGGCCTTACTCCTGCCAGCCTCACTCCCGCTGGCCTCACTCCCACCGGTGTCACTCCCGCCGGTGTCACACCTGCCGGTGTCACTCCTACGGGTGGTGCTACTCCTGTAGGAGGTATGTTTCCTAGCTTTGTGACTCCACCATGACCATCTTCGGCAAATAAAGCCGCGTTCATTTTCCTCAGTAAAAACCTCGGTATACCATCGATCTGTTGTAGTGATTCCATTAATGTTCTTTGTTGCAGGACTGTTAATATGGAACGTTCTTTGCATGTGTATGGCAGTGGAAGACCAATATTTTGTATTTGATTTTCATATGGCAATACATTGCCTTGCCACATTTTGTAAAAGCGTCATATATGACAGTGGTTTGCCACACTCTTGTACATGCTTCATTATTGAAATATATAACTTCTTTTGTACATGGTTCATAGTTCATTCTGATTATCTCTTTTATGTCCAATAATACTCTGTTTCATGAAATCATATTTCGGTTGTCATTAGAGTACACATCACATGTACTCGGTTTTTTTTGGAAAGAGTGTATTGTCTTTTGTTAAGCAACATCATGGTAATGTTGCTGTAGCAAAAGACAAAACATTTTGCCCAAAAAACATTTTGCAGGTATGGTCGTCGGTATACGCGACGGTACTCCCAGTAGTGTCATCGGAATAACCGTCGGTACACCCAGCAGGCGGCGGTGTCGGCGACGGTATCTCAAGCAGAAGCCTCGGTATATGCGTCGATATGTGCGCCGGTAATACCGACGCATATACCGACGCTTTTACCGACCATTATACCGGCGCTTTGGTACCGACGCGCACACCGACCTTTACACCGGCGTCGCGGCAAATAAAGCCGCGTTCATTTTCCTCGGTAAAAACCTCGGTATACCATCGATCTGTTGTAGTGAACTTTATTCTATTCCACCTCTTTGGATTGCTTAGAGTTTCCACATTAGAGCTCATAGATGTAAGTGCGTGGAAATTGTTTCCAAATTTAGATCCAAATGAGTGTAAGACATTGATCGTGGGCTTGGTAATTGTTTGAAAAACAGATAAATCATGGATGCTATCGATGCCCCTCTCAAAGGGAGAACTTTGGGTCATCATGTCCTAACTAATGAGTTTCTCTAAGCCTTGAAAATAAATCTTGGTATTCATGTTTTCCAAGTCTAGAGGGATGCTCTGAGCTTCGGTTCCCTTGCAAGATATACGAATGAAGAAGTTATAAAGCATTTTCATAAAACAAAAACAAAATAGAAAATCAATGGCCTAACGTGTTGCTTTGGAGTCGATATAAGATCTTTTTCAAAGCCCTAGTGATGCACATGATGAATCATCTTCATTAGTGAATCCATGAGGATCAAAAGGTTTCTTCAAAGGGGGTCAATTCTTGAATCCATTGTTGACATTTGAGAAAACCGTAAATTTGCTAAAGAATGTTCCCATATCCTTCTCTTCAACTTCATCAAGACAACTTTTGATCCAGTAACGATTAAAGGCCAACTCTCATCATTTATGGCTATCAAATGCTCCATCAGACAAGGATGCTCATTGGTCTAATGCTCTTTGCAATTGCTACTAACGGCCTCAATTGGTGGTTGATAACCAAATTTACTTTCGCCAATGAAAGCTAATAAAATGTATGGTACCCCTCAGTGGTGGAATATATATTTATGCAATAAAGAAACAATAGTCTTCTACTCTTCTCTCGCGTGAACCGTTAAATGATAAGATAACAAAATTAAAGATATTCCACATTGCTTGTTCATAATTGACCCAACACTTGGCTCATCAAGTGAGGTAATTTAGCGAAACATTTGTTTTTAAGTCTTCACTAGATTATAGCGAACAAGTATATTAAGGAGCATGATTTTAGGGACAAGGTCAAGCTATTGAAAATTTAAATAAATTCACATTGAAACTAACTATATCATATGTAGCTATAATTCATAAAATTGGAAATTTAGGGAAGAGCTTGTGTGCTCATTTCTACACAGAGTTCTTGAGAATATGTATCTCGTAGATAACCCATAAGCTTTGATGTCATTGTATGACTTGCATCTGTTTAGAGCTTGTCTGGCCTTGGTAATCCACTAGTTATTATGAAACGCATGGAAGATTAGAGAATTTTCTTTTCTTTGAAAGTACTAGAAGCATTCAAAAGTATGAAAAGGTATTCAAGGGGACCATTTTATTTTAGAATCCTCGGCAACCAAGACCTTCATCTCATATGTCTCTCTTTGCATGGATTTTTGAAGGGCATAGTGCATCTTCATAATTTATGTTACAAGCTCTAACTTGAATACAAGAAGTGTAACGACATCTTATTGAATATCACAAGCTTCTAGATTATGATGTCCTTTGGAGTTGTTGGAACAATGCATTGTCAGCGTTAGAATTTGGCAAAGAAATCTGTTCCCAATTGAAGTTTTCATTTGTTATTAAATTGTTATCCAAATATTGTCACATGAAAGACAACCAAATTTCTAACCTTTCATATAAAAAGTGATACTTCCTACCAAAACTACCAGAACTTATTCGACAATCCATAAAGACCGAAGATTTTATCACCAAGTGATGGGTCAACGGCTTGAAGTGTGGAGAGTTGGGGATAGAATCCCCTCATGGACGAGCACGATAAGAAGACGGTACACCCCAAACTTTAGAGCTTAGAGCATTCAATCGGAAAATTGTTCATTGCCGTAAAAATTTTTCAAGATAGTGTTCAACTGAGCTCCCGGGAAACAGCGAAAACGGTTGATTGGAATACCGAATTCCAATTGAATTCGTTGGAGGAGTTTGGATAAATCTCTAAAGATTGAATGCCCTGAGCCCTCCACTCTTCCAATAATTCAGCTATTTTTTGTCCCTGCCCATTCGAAAAGCTTTTCAATGTGTGACCTTCGATGGAGTGGCGACTTTTGCCCTCATGAATCCGATTATCCGGTACACAGTACACTTTTCCTTCCAGAATTTCTATGGAGCAAGTCGCAGTCTATGTAGTGCGTCCACTTGTTTTGACACAAAATCCCCACAGCCCACAACAAATGTCCTGTTTTACCTTCTGTACATGTCAACTATAGCACTACCAAAGGTGCATTTTCAACTTTCTTTACTACAGTAAGTGGAGTTCCAGTTTATCATTGATGTAATAGTAGCGCCACCCTGACGGTGCTGTTCAATGGATGTTTCTCAAGGTGCATGCCGATACTCAAGGACTCTTCCCCTTTGACATATCTCTGCTTTTGATACATATTTGTACGCGTAAATTTATTGTTACAGTTTGAGAAAGTTAGAGTTTATAGTATCACCACCGTTCCCTTGCAGGGTATGTCCGCCATATCTGTGATATTTTTCAACGTACTCCCGATCTGTTGATAACTTAACTGATGACCAGTCGCTCTGAGTGATATATAAAACTCATGATGGGTACGATCGAAGCGGCAACACAGAGCTCAAGCTCTGAATATGGCTTCCTCGACGGAAGGGGTGAGCGGGGCAGTAGAGGCTATGCACGGGCTCCAGCTGTCCAACGAGGACCCCTATCGCTCACACATGACTGGAGAGGGGGAGAAAGATACAGCATGGAGGCATGGAGGACCGCCGTCCTATCACGTTGTCAACTCGCTCTTTGAGCAGACTCGTACTCAGGTCTTCTTTCTGTTCCCCATCTTCGTTTCATCTTCCGAAACTCATAACAGCGATCTTAGTCAGGTTGAAATATATACGCTCAACTTTCTCAGCCAATGCAAATATCAGTCTTTGAAGAATGAATATTGTTGGAAGATGTGAACCTACTTCTAGAATTAGTATTGATGTTATTACCATATGCGTTAAGGTGCATTAGGAAAGCCTCGTGCAGATGATTTGCGCTGTCGTGTATGTGTCAATAGATGTGAATGAGGTGGGTAGTGTAGGGTTGTTTGTGACACGTTCTACTTTTACGTCTCCTGTGCAGGAGTGGTGCAAAGGATCTCTGGAGAGAGTGGTTCAGGACCTCGTGAAGACTTGGGAGATGGAGCTCTCACACAAGACGAAGTTGGAGGACTTCAAGACACTACATCCTCAGAAATTTCGATTCTCTGTGAATGGTGAGACGACTTGCGACTCATGATCATCCGTGGGTAATGATTCATACTGCTGCTTATGGGATCCTGCTTGAAACTATATCTTTTCTATCCCCATATGTATATGTTTTCCGCCTCCTCTGTATGCGTACAGCATATCATATAATGTTGTGGAGTTCTGCACAAGTTCTGCCTTAACTTCTTGAACAATCCGATTGCATGTTTACCCGATTGCATGTTTACGAGTTTGATCGAAAAAGTTCAAGGAGACGCTGCTTTGAAAACTACGTTACGAAGATAAGAGGTTCATTTGCTTCCTTCTCATGCACAAGCGCCTATTCTGAAAGGAATTAGATAGATATCGGCTACTGTTACTAAGAACAGAGACGCTAATCTTCGATAAGGTTGACTGTTCTTTCCCTATGTTTATAGCCATGTAGCAGCAGCGATGGTGGGTATTCATGCTTCTACACATTCGCTGTGAATCGGATGTTCGTTTTCACTACTGTGCAGTTTGGAATCAGCATCGAAAGCAAAGTTCTCTATTTTTATCTCATTTAGCAATTCGATTGTAATGAGAAAAGATCCGACTGGAGTTCTCAATTTGTGTATTTATCTTTGTGTTGCTTTCATGTTTACGGACATTCTGCTGATAGAACGTGATAGAACGGACATGCGATTGTAATGAGCTAAGATCGGACTGGAGTTCCCAATTTGTGTATTTATCTTTGTGTTGCTTTCATGTTTACGGACATTCTGCTGATAGAACGTGATGAAGAGCAATTGATATTAAATGGACGCCAGTACTCTTGAACAGAGCTTCGCTTGTAAGCCCTAGAATCTTAAGATAGATGGAAAAGAGGCTTTTGAGGTCTCAAAGCAACATCTGTTAGTACGGTGAATGATAACCATGCGCTCGATGGGCTTTTTGCAAGTGATTTCATTGTCCAATGTGAATTCGTTAGATACAAGACATGGCGATGAGTTTGAACGGTCCTCTGTCATCAGGCGTAGACGGTTTATGCGATGAGGCATCTTGCCCAGTTATTTATCTGATGCGGATTCTGCATATTTGGAAGCTAATGCAAGTACGTTGCGTATGTATGTTTCGTGCAGGTGGCCCCTGGTTAACAGGGCAGGAGACGTTGAAGGTCGGGAGTTATAATGCACTTCTGCAAACAAAATTAGAAGGGGAGCACGGCGCATACAAGGCGTCACAGGAAACATTCGAGTCCTCCCACGACGTTTTCCGGGCAGCTTTCCCGGGAGGCTTCGCATGGGAAGTTTTAGAAGTATACCCCGGCCCGCCAACGGTGGCCTTCAAGTGGAGACACTGGGGCGTCATGGAGGGTCCTTTCAAGGGCCATCCTCCCTCTCACGACACCATCAACTCCATCGGCACCTGCATTGCAAAGGTAAAGGTAATTAGGCTTTAGTCCGCAAGCTACACAAGAATGGATTGAGTACTCTCATAGCAGATAGCCTACTTTCGAACTGATGATTTATTTGTGGCTTACGGTATTTCACCCTTGTTACCCGATTTGTTGCTTGTTTCTCAATCTGAAACGTATACGTTCATACAGTGCAGTGTACGTTCTCTCATTCGTAGTGATCATGAGCATGTACATTAAGTGTGTCTAATCCGGATAACAGGAAGCCCTCTATCCGGATAACAGGAAGCCCTCTATCGGGAAAAAATAGGATAACTCAATGAAGATCTAACACTCATGTTTCTTTTGCCTTCATTAGTTGTGCATTTCCTACCGATTTCTGGTCTTCATCATTGATTAGCTTTCAGGCTATCCTGATTCCTACCCTTGCTGTGTGTGATAATGGGCATATTTATGCCCCTTCAGTGTACTTTTGTTCTTTTATGGAAGACTAGGCCTCGGGCAAGCTTCCTCTTTTTTTCTTTTTGAGAAAGATCTATTACAAATTGGCCACTTTGTTGTTGTGCTTGGAAAAAGATAGGTTCATTGTAAGATGGACACAAAAGACTTCTCATTCTTCGTGAACAAATAAAATATGGGCAATTGGTACCATGCATTAACAAATAAAATATATGGGCAACTCGCAGCACAAAGTGTGTTACCAGTCTGTGCTAACTGAGCTTAATTTCCAAGCACTGCGTCTTGAATGGATCATGGATCATGCATGGAGATGACTCTCTTCCGACTCCTGAGTCCGGACTCCCATTCTCGTCGCTCTAAAAAGTGTCTTATACATGATACACTAACGTCCCTGTCTCGGGAGTCCCAAGCCGCTTGGTTGGGTGGTTGGGCCTTTCGCCTCTTGAGGCGGGGGCGAGGGGGTGAGGGTTCAACCCCCACTAGCAACATGTAAGGGACATGTTATCATGAAAACTTGTATTTTGTGGTGGATGTGCCACCGTTTGTCCATTTCCGGGTAGTTGTGACCGTAGTCTAATGCAGCTATGTGAACCCCTCTTCTTGTGGGATAAGAGGGGTCCCATGGGTACTATGCCCTTCCTTGTACAATTGCAATTTCAAAGTTAAAGCCTAGAGGAGTAAGCCTCGGCTGAACCTCCATTAAGAAAAAAAAAAAAAACCCTTGTTTGGGTGCTTCTTCTCAGCCCTCCTCTAAACGGATCTGTACCCACCTGTCTGGGTGCCTCTCCTCAGCCCTCCTCTTCACGTATCTGTACCCATCTGTCTGGGTGCTTCCCCTCAGCCCTCCTCTTGAGTCTTGAGGCTGCCGTTGGCAGTTTGCTTTGTTTTTTTTTTTTAAATAAACAAAAAGATTATATATATATATATATATATATATATATATATATATATATATATATATATATATATATATATTTCCTGTTTCTCCGAAGCAAAAAACATCTGAGCAACATTGAAGATGACTCGACGCACGGATTTTAGAACGTGTAGGACTCACCTGGAAACTTTTGTTTGCACCACAACTCTTCCAAGCATGCTTCACAAGTTCGTCTAGGTATTCAAGAGACAGACGTATAAAGTATATATCCAAATCAAGATATTGTTTCGTTCCCTATCGCGAACTATTCAGATTGTGAAAGGACACATTTAAAAACATTATTGGAAAAGTTTTTTTAATAGAAAAATGAAAAAAATAATGAGGGAAATACATCTGTGCAGGAGGCAGGATTTTTCAGGCTTTCTCACATGACATCCATGATCCACCCACATTGGTGGCTCTGACTTCTTTTTTAGAGATATGGAATGGGTTCACCTCACCCGACAACCTAGCCACTAGCCAATAGATAGATCATGTCCGCAATAGCTGCACTTGAAAGAAATATTTGAAGGTGAAACCAATGACCAATACATCGCTATCTCTAACAGGGTTTTGTTTTAAACCACTACATTCTCCTTTCTGTCATTTACTTTCTTGCTTGCAGGAAGCCTACTTACAAGCATTTTATGCAGATTATTGCAGGGCCCTGCAAGAAAATTTATGTGGTGTGGGCATTTATCTTCTAGTTATGTTGCTAGAGATTCCTAGAAAAATTGTTGTTATAAAAAGGAGGAAGGAGGGCTTTGGGTTCTTTGCCCTGTCAAAATGGCCAAGCACCTGGCAGCTAAATGGATATTAAGGTCCCTCATTTCTAACGATCTATGGACTCCCCTGATCAAGAGGAATTGCGCTCAGTTCTACATTGAAAAAGTTTAATCCTAGAACAATAACGATCTTTGGGACATTGTCTGCTCCCCTACAGTTTACATCCTCTTGGGAGTAGACTTATATGTAGCATGTGGAGTTCTTGGATGGAGGCAAAAGCTAATTACAGCCTTAAGCCCGGATTTGCTAACAATTTCTTCTTCGTTCTTCAAGAATCTATTTGGAATGGCTAGTCCAACTCTAGGGTGGATAACATTATAAGCATTAAAAGTAATAAGTGCAGGAAAAACGGTTTCTCTGCCTGGAAAGACCTGACGAGGGATGGTAAGGTGGTGGATCCCCAATTTATCATGGATCTAACTCATCTCTCTGTGTCTTGTAAACAGGTGCTCCTGCTGCAAAGAAACAAGGTGCACCTACTTGCTGCTAACTATTGCATTTTCAAACCTATCGAGATCACCAAGATGGCAGAAGATGTTTACTTTTAGTACAAGAAGAATCACCCAACTATATCTCACAGTCACAAAGTTAAATCAAAGATGAGGAGTTCAATGGATTGACTACCAGTGGAACTACACATTCAAAGATCTATGGGCTTTCCCTTGCAAGATCATTCATTCCTTTCTGCACTGGATGATTCTCCATAATGCCATATGGACTAGAAAGAGAGCAATGATTTGTAATAAAGGGGATGGGAAGCGTCAATTCTATGGGCAACTTGAAGACCTGGAACACCTTTTTCTTCCATGCAGGCATGCCCAAAACTTCTAGAAGTTAATGAAAAGTAGGTGTCAAACTGCTGGTATGACTTTCATCAGTAAAAAAGAAGCCTTAATTGGTGTATGTGGCAAATTTGATGCTGCCCTATGACATCTCTAGAGGTCAACCATCCTGTGGAATATCTTGAGAAGCAGGAAATAGAGTGTTTTAGAATCGTTCTAAGAATTACACAATCATTTGCAAATTTGAATTGTCTAAAATCTCCAAATGGTGTATTAATTATATTGAGGAATTTCAACCTGATGGCTTTAATCTGAATAGATTTTGTGATCGAGTCCCCTACCAAAATTGGAGTAGGGAACTCTTGAAATTGTATGCTCCTAAGAGATTCTGGATGGCTTATAGTATTTTGTAATTCCACCACTTGTATGGTGTCGGATCTCATTTGACCTTACAGATGTAACACTTGTTGATATATTTAGGTAGTGACGTGTGTGAACACTATAGGACCACCGGGGCACTTTTTTCCCTCTTTAGGAGGTTTTCTTCCCCCGGCTTGTACATACGCCTATTGCCCTAATGGGATACTTATCTTTGTACATTCTCTAGTAATACATTCAGTATTGTGTGTTGTGCTCCAAGCTTCTTCTCCTTCCTTGTGCTATTTACGTGCTTTCGCAAACGTCTATCTCCAACAATTGGTATCAGAGCAGGTCGTCGTTTCATCTAGGGCGCTATCGATACTCCTTTGTTTGCAGTCTTAGAATCGCACGAATTTTGGTGAGCATGCTTAGCGTGTTTCTGAGATAAAAAATGCTTCGCTCTGTGGTGCCGAAATCGCAATCTGAGCTCGTTTCGGCCTTCGAACGCACTATCATAGTGCTTGTGCAGGCTATTTTGTCTTTTTGTGCCAAAGGTATATACCAATTTCTGTTCGCCAGTATAAGCGTCGCGAAGTCTACTACAGGTCTAGCATAATTCGTCTCGGCACTTCTATTCAACTTTTTGAGATAGAGTCAATTTTTTGCATCAAGGTATTTTAGTCACTGGCCATGGCTGAAAGCAGTGATGTATTCCGTATGTTGGTTGTTGAGGATAAGTTGGATGGTACTAAGTACCCATTGTGGGCTTATATGATGCGATATGTATTGGTTGCAAAAGGACTGTGGAAGATTGTGCAGGGTGTTGAAAAACGTCCTATCACACTTGCAACTGTTACAAGTGCAGGTACTGAAGTTGATGCAGAAGGTGTCGAAGATGATGATATTCTGCATATTCCTATTCTTGCTGCAGTTTGTGCTGCACCTACTGCAGAGCAAATTCACTGGGATGGCAGAGATGCCCAGGCACATGCATTGATAGCTTTGTCTGTCAAACGTGCCATTATTCCTCACATTTGCTCTTGCAGAAAAGCTAAGGATGCTTGGGATACACTTACCACATTGTACCAAGCTAGGAATGAGGCTCGTGTTGCTTACCTTCGAAAACAGTTGGAGAGTGAGCACATGAATGAAGGTGATTCTATGGATAGTTTCCTAACAAAGATCAAAGATTTGAAGGAACAGTTGATTTCTGCTGATGAGGTTATACAAGATAGCTCACTTGTGCAAACCGTTCTGAATGGTCTTCCTGATTCATATAAGAGTTTTGCTTCTACTCTTTGTTTGATGATGAAAGGCAATCCGAATGCCTTATCATTTGAGGAGTTAGTCTCTGTTCTGTTGCAGGAACATCAGTCCAGGCAGAATAGGTCCATTATGCGAGTTGTAGATCACGATTTCCTAGCTAGTTAGAAGGGCAAAAGAAAATTGAGCTCTTTAACTAGCAGCATATTCGAAGAAGGAAGATAAAGATGAGAAGAAATCAGAAAAGCAGAAATTGTTTTGTAAGTACTGTAAAGGGAATGATCATATCATAAAGAACTGTCCAAAACTGGCTGCTAAAGAGGCAAATAAGAAAGAGGCTTGAATGGTTGTTGCAGAGGCCTCTACACCAAAAACAAAGTCTGCTAATTTTGTGCAGGAAGAAGAATGGGCATTTACTACTGTCTGCAGTTTTGACCCATCTTCTCATGAGCAGTGCATGTCTGCAGTAGACTCAGATGTTTGGTATTTTGAGAGTGGGGCAACCAAACATATTACTTTGCAGCACAGTTTCTTCTCTTCACTCGAGCCTGCCCCTACAGGGAATATTGTTACATGTGCCACTACAAGAAATAGGGGGGTGTAGCGACGCCCCCGAATTTAAAAAAAAAACGTATACCATCGCTTATGTGATGCTGGTGTCACATAAGCCATGGTCAATTTTTCGATTTATTTTTTTTAAGAGAGAACCATCGCATAAGTGATGCTAGCATCGCTTATGCGACACTAAATTAATAGCATTGCAAATACTGTCGCTAATGAGTGACAGTATTTGCGACGTTGGCAAACTAAAGAGCGTCGCATATGCGACGCTTTGGAATGTAAAAAAAAAATTCTATTTCTCCCGGCACATTTGTGCCGGGATTTGGACACGAGAGACCAAGAAGAGACCGAGAGAGAGAGAGAGAGCACGCGCGAGAGAGACAGAGATGCATCTACTTGCAAGGTATGCACACACACACACAGTTACACACACATACATATGCATACACACACATATACACATAGACACACACAAACACATACACATAGACACACACACACACAAATACACACACATATACACGCATACACAAATAATGTTGCATACACACATGCACACATAATGCACACACATGCACACACATATACACATACATATACACACACATACACACATACACACACATACACACACATACACACACACACATACACACACATATACACACATACACACACATATATGCATACACACACACATAGAGAGACATGCACACACATAAACATACATGCATACATAATGCATATGCACATGCATACATCCATACATACTTACATGCATACACACACACATGCATACATAATGCATATGCATATGAGTACATACATACATACTTACATGCATACACACACATATGCACACATAGACACATACACACACATAGACACATACACACACATAAACACATACACACACATACACACACATATGCATACATACATGCATACACATACACACACATATGCATACACATACACACACATCGACACATACACACACATAAACACATACACACACATACACATACATATGCATACATAATGCAAACACACACATACACACACATATGCATACATACATGCATACACATACACACATACGCACATACGCACATACACACATACACACACACAGACACATGCATACACATCACACACATATGCATACATACATGCATACACATACACACATAGACACATACACACACATAAACACATACACAGACATACACACACATAAGCATACATAATGCATACACACACATACACACACATATGCATACATACATGCATACACATACACACATAGACACATACACACACATAGACACATACACACATAAACACATACACACACATATGCATACATACATGCATACACATACACATAGACATATGCATACACATACACACACATAGACACATACACACACATAAACACATACACACACATACACACATATATGCATACATAATGCATACACACACATACACACATATGCATACATACATGCATACACATACACACATAGACACATACACACACATAGACACATAGACACACATAAACACATACACACTCATAGACACACACACATACACATAGACGTGCACACACTTACACACACATATAGACACACACATATACACACACACATACACACATAGACACATATACACATTATGATGCATTCACACACATACACATGCATACACACATAGACACACATATACACACACACATACACACATACACACACATATATGCATACACACACACATAGAGAGACATACACACACATACACATACATGCATACATGTGCATACATAATGCATATGCATATGCATACATACATACTTACATGCATACATACACATACATAATGCATACACACACATATGCATACATAATGCATACATACACATACACACACCTATGCATACATACATGCATACACATACACACTTAGACACACACACACATAGACACATACACACACATAAACACATAGGGAATGGATTGGAGTTCAAGAGAAGGATGCAGGCACTATGCAACTCTTACCTGCGCTTTATCCACTTACTGTGGAAGTAAGTAAAAATTTTACATATAAATTGAAATAAATATCTTATGTTTTATTTACATTATGTTTCTTTTTGTAGTGAGCATGATGAGAGGGATAAAAAATACATACTTAGTTCACTTGAGATAGAGTTTGGGAGAGGATGGTCGCTTCAGTGGTGTTTAAAAGAGATGCGGACACTTATGGCTCATCGTCGTGATAATG
This sequence comes from Ceratopteris richardii, assembly GCA_020310875.1. Taxonomy (NCBI): domain Eukaryota; kingdom Viridiplantae; phylum Streptophyta; class Polypodiopsida; order Polypodiales; family Pteridaceae; genus Ceratopteris; species Ceratopteris richardii. The sequence continues at coordinate 143,481,483 of CM035439.1, read as the reverse complement.
CACGGTATGCACTGCTTTTATGTATATATATGTGGATATGAGTATGTGTGTTTATGCATGTATGTATGTATATGAGAGAGAGAGAGAAAAGAGTGGGACTAGAGGTATAAATACACGCATACACACATATACATCATACATGAACATTTACACACATATACATATACATGCACATTTATACATACACACACGTACATGCACATTTTTACACACACATACACATGCATGCAGTTACACACATATAATGAATACACATAGACACATACACATACTCACATACACATACACATGCATAATCATATTTACACACACATAGACTCATATAATCATATTTACATGCATGTCTACATATACACATGCATATATACATATACACATGCATATATACACACACAGCACATGCATATGCACATATAGATACAGATACATACACAACACATGCATACGCATAAATAAATAAATCGTATTTCAAAAATCCTAAATTGAAAACACTAATTTTGATATTAGGGTTTTTAAAACCCCTAATTTAAAAACTCTAATTCAACCTTTTAGCCATATGTTTGAAGTATATGAACACATTGCATCTATTCCTCCGACGTCCTAGTAGAGAGATGTCTCTCCTCCCAACCTTATGCCTCTATATATAGCTACTCAAATCAACGAGGATCATAATATATATAAAGATATATACACATGCATATTTAACACATGTATACATATATCACACACATGCAAACACATACATATACATGAAATACATATATATGCATACTAACATATGTATACATATAATACACATGAATACACACACATATGCATACATACATGATAAAAATTTGCTCCTCGAAGATAAAGCTATATATAAAATAATTAGGCATACCCCCAAGCTTCATGTTCTAACTTAGAAGAACATGATTTTATCTCTCTAGTAGGATTCATCGTTATTCAAGTTAATAAAAACATCTATTATCTGATATCCATTCAAAAGCTTCAAGTTATTGATCGATAACTAGAGTAGAATTTACTATCTAATCTGCTCATATGTTTTCATTATTGCCATCATTTTGGTAAGACATCAGTATAGTCTCATCTTCATTATCCTTATTGATTTCATTTATTTCTTCTATTGTTAAATCTATGTTCTCATGAATCACATCATCTATTGATGGAATAATATCTATTTCTGGTAATTCCTCTTCCTCATCAGTAGAATCAGCATGTAGAGAATTATCCTCTTCATCAAAAAGATTAGTATCATTATCACGTATAATGATTCTAATTTCTATTTCAGATATTGATGTATCTGTATCTGATGCTGAATCATCAAGAGGACTTTCTTCGATCTCTCTAACAATAAACTGTTCAAACAATGACCTACCTCTAGGTTTCACATGAATGACTTGCCACCAAGGATGAGCATCAGGGTTTTTATAAAAAAATGCTTGTTCAATATGCCTAGGAAGAATATATGGTTCTTTAGTAGGTCGCATTACCTTGAAAGAATCAATTGCCCAAAACCCAGATAATTCCTTTCTTGATGTGGAATTACTACCTTTATACTCCGCTCGAAACCAGTGAACCTTCAATATGACCTATCAAAATATATAACAACAAAGACCCATTATTAGGTGCTTTAGAAAATAACTAACTCTATAAAAAAAAATATAAACTTTTTTCTACCTGTTTGAATGTACGAAATGAAATTTCGTAGATACCAACAATAGTTCCTACGTAACCAAGTTTGCTATCTATAAGGTTCGTGTCTTTTGAGCTAGCACGTGATAGTTGCTTGAAAGAAGCAACAATACTAGAATCCTCTGTTTTACGTAAAGAATCAATGGCTTTGATTCTAATATGCTGTCCAAAAGCCCACATATTGGTGAACATTCGAGCCTGCAAAATAAATTCAATTAGTAAATAGAAACTAACATACATTTATGAGAAAACTAAAATATTATTTTAATAAAACTACCTTTCGTTCACAACCTATCATTAACTCTCTTTGCTCATCTCGAATTTCTTCATTATTTGTGTTGGCGTGTTTCAAACGACAATATAGCCAATCCGTGAAAGAAGATATATCTGTAATCTCATTATTATCGAGATTACGTCTAAATCTTTTGTTTTTTCTCCTTTTACTTCGGAGATTTTGAAGTTCCTTGTACTTGCTAAGGAATGCTTGCATGCATTCGCTATTATATGCTACAAAAGTAGAAACATCATTTTTTTCTTGAAATGTAAATAAGAATGGAACCCCCTTACCTGATAATACCTCATCTGCTATTTTTGAATAAGACTTGTTGGTCCATGCATGTGGAGCTTCTTCATGTGAACTCTTTCAAGGTACTCACTAACGTAATACATGCACTCTTCAAGCATCTGGGTTAAAGACCCATGACTGGCATAATTTTTTGAAACATATTTTACCTTTGGTTATCGATGGATGTTATCATCCATAGTAAACATGTTTTGAAAAGATGCTCCATATCCTGTAGGAGTCATAATTGAAGTATTTCGATGGCGATGCACCGCGCTGCACTCTCCTTCTCGAGAGCTCCACGACGATATGCTCGGAGTTGAAAACCGAGCTCCTGACGCCGCACACAGTACTCCGCACAGAGGCTGTAGAATACGCAGAAAACACAGTACACAGGGAGCACGAAGACAGACTTCTTAGGTCTTACAAATGCGGTCGAACTTACAGTCTGTGACTGACCAGACCACTATATGTTTTATTAAAGAACATATACAAAGAAGTGTCTGATGGCCATTTGGCCTTTCACATGGACACTAACGGTAACAATCTCCCACTAACGGCCAATATGGCCAGAGTAACTATGGGAGAAAAAAGAAAGAATGATAAATAATACCTGAGTGTAAGTATACAAACTATACCTCCCACCTGATGGGCATGTTACACAGTATACAAGTGACTGCGTAAGATCAAGAATCAAGTAACTCCCATCAAGTGACAATAGTGTCGAAAGCTATCCTATGGTAGAGCTTTAGTCAAAGCATCTGCAGCATTATCTCGAGTGTGAACCTTCTCAAGAATAATGCTCTCAGTGGCTAAGAAATCTCTAATGAAGTGATACCTCACCTCAATATGCTTGGTCTTTGCATGATAGACCGGATTCTTAGCCAAAGCAATGGCACTCTGACTATCACTGAGCAAGTGAGGTACATGCTGAGGCAAACCCATATCACAAGCAAGACGAGAAAGGCACAATGCTTCCTTACATGCCTCACTTGCTGCAACATACTCTGCTTCTGTGGTGGAAACAGCTGTACATTCTTGAAGACGAGATCTCCAAGAGATAGCACCTCCAGCAAAATGAAAAATGTACCCTGATGTAGACTTACGATTTTCTACACAACCAGCATAGTCAGAATCTGTGTAACCAATAATGGATGCTTTCCCTCTACCTAAGCATAGACACTTTTCCTTAGTGCCACTCAGATATCTCAAAATCATTTTGACCGCTTCCCAATGTTTCTTGCCAGGATTAGACATATATCTGCTCACAACTCCCACTGCAAATGCAATGTCTGGTCTCGTAGCTACCATAGCATACATGAGACTACCAACAGCAGACTGATAGGGAATTTTGGTCATGAATTCCTTTTCCTCATCTGATTTGGGGCAGTCATCCTTGCTCAATTTCACATATGTGGGTAAAGGTGTGCTCAATGCCTTTCCACCCTGCATATTGAATCGGTGAAGTACTTTGGATATGTACTCACTTTGAGACAAGTATATGCATCTTTTACTCCTATCACGAGTAATGCGCATGCCAAGAATATGTTTGGCATCCCCCAAATCCTTCATATCAAATGTCTGACTCAACTTCTTTTTGAGAATTGACAAATCATAAGAGGACTTCCCAGCAATCAACATATCATCGACGTAACGTATCAAGCATATCAAGCTGCCATCAGAACATCTCTTTGTGTAGAGACAATGATCCTCATTGCTCCGAGAATAGCCTTGGGACTTCATAAAAGCATCAAACTTTTGGTACCATTGTCTGGGAGACTGTTTAAGTCCATACAAGCTCTTCTTGAGCTTACAAACTAGACTTTCCTTGCCAGGAACTACATAACCCTCTGGTTGTTCCATATAGATCTCATCTGTAAGATCTCCATGCAAGAAAGCTGTTTTCACATCCATTTGGACTAGCTCTAAGTCCTCCATTGCAACGAATCCAAGCAACATGCGCAAAGTAGTCATCTTGACCACTGGAGAGAAGATTTCCTCAAAATCAACACCATGTTGTTGCTTAAAACCCTTTGCAACAAGTCGTGCTTTATATTTTGGAGAAGCACTATCTGATGTGAATTTCAGCTTATATACCCATTTACATGGTAAAGCTTTCCTGCCCTTTGGCAAAGGTACTAGGTCCCAAGTACCATTCTTGTGAATAGAATCCAACTCACTCTTCATGGCACGCTCCCACTTGACATGATCCTCTGTCTACATAGCCTCTTTGTAGAAAGAGGGCTCACCGGCATCTGTTAGCATAACAAAATCTAAACCTGGAACATATCTATCAGGTGGATATGAGACACGTGCAGAACGTCTCAATGGTTGCTGAACAAGAACATGTGCAGACTAATCTGAATGGACATTCTCTTGAACATCCCTATGTGCAGCATTTTTATGCATGCTAACCGGAGGACTAGTATCCTCAAACACCACTCTTCTCACTTCAACCTCCTTAATCGGCTGTTTATGCATCTTAGACTCATTAAAAATGACATCACTACTTCTGATCACTGACCGTGTTTCAGGATCCCATAAGCGATATCCAAATTTTCCTTCTCGACCATATCCAAGAAAAATGCATTTCTTTGACTTATGGTCCAACTTCTGTCTAAGATTCTTGGGTATATGAACATATGCTTCACACCCAAAAACTCGAAGATGATCATAATATGGTGGTTTCCCTGTCCATAACTCTTGTGCCACTTTCAGACCTTTGGCAGTACTAGGTGAAAGGTTAATCACATGAACTGCAGTCAATACTGCTTCTGCCCAAAAACCTTGTGAGAGGTTTGCATGATGCAACATAGAGACTACTCTATCTTGAATAGTTCTATTCATCCTCTCAGCTACACCATTCTGTACTGGGGTATAAGGAGCAGTAAACTCTCTACGAATCCCTCTACACTGACAGAAAAGGCTGAATTCATGTGAGGTATACTCACCCCCATTATCTGAACGTAAAGCCTGAAGCTTAGTTCCTTTTTCAGTCTCAACTAAAGCAAGCCATTTTCTAAAAGTAGGGAATATATCATCCTTCGATTTGATAGGATATACCCAGACTTTTCTAGTAGCATCATCTATGAAAGTGACAAAGTAAAGAGAACCACCTAAGGACCTAGTGGGCATAGGACCACACACATCTGTATGAACAAGATCTAAAGGCTGAATTGAAGAGTCAATGTGCGTTTTATGCACATTTCTGGTTTGCTTTCCATATTGACAATGCTCACAAAATGAAAAATGAGAGAAAGATAACACAGGTAAGTAGCCAGAACGAGAAAGATTTTCCATTCCACTACGAGATATATGGCCCAAACGACCATGCCAAATACAAGCCATAGGCTGTTCAGTAACAGCTAACAAGTGTTCTTTCTGTGATACAAATAAAGGGTAAAGTGAGCCAACTTTCCTTCCTTTTGCAATAACCATATTGCCCTTTGATATATGAAAGGACTGAGCATAGAAGACCACCTTGTAACCAAGGTCATCAAGTTGACCAACTGACATCAAACTGTGTGATAACTGAGGTACATGGCGTACATTATGCATAGTAAATTTTGAACCGTCAATGAACTGCACAACTACATCTCCAATCCCCACAACATCACACTGGTAAGAGTCACCAAGTCTCACGGTGCCAAGAGACTTTGCTGCATAATTAGAGAACCATTCTCTATGTGGTGTCACATGGAAAGAAGCACCAGAATCTAGCAGCCAGGTGTGGGAAAGAGAATCAGCCATAAGTGCCTCAGATGGCACAGTACTATCAAGTGTCAACACATCAGCATCATCAGAAATAGCATTAATTTCTTCAATCTTCAGAGTCGAAGTAGATGGTGCAGGTAACTGTTTAACACGCCCATCAGCATTCTGTCCTTTACCTTTAGCATTCTTTAATGCATAACAGTCTTTCTTCATGTGTCCTTTCTTATGACAATAATGGCATTCAATATCCCTCTTCCTTGATTTACTTCTGCTCTTATTCCGTTGACCATTCTTTTCCTTGTTCTTGCTCCTGCCACATTGTTGATTCTTTCCTTGGTAAGAATCACGAACATTATATGCATCTCCACTCTGAGTGCCAACCATAGATTTTCTACGAGTCTCCTCACTCAAGAGTGCTCCACATATGTCATCATAGACGAGTTTACCACCTGGTGCACTATTGCTAATAGCTGTGCAAAATGTATCCCATGATGATGGCAGGGTGCATAACAGCAATACTGCTTTCATTTCATTGTCCATATCCATTTTCTGAGCCTGTAACTGGGAGAATATGGCATGAAACTCATTTAGATGAGCAGCAACACTATCTGTGTCCTTCATACGAAGGTCGTATAATTTTCTCATCAGATATACTTTATTTGATGCTGTCTCTTTTTCATATGTATTGCATAACTTCTTCCAAAGCTCCTCTACACTTTCACAGTCTAATACTATAAAGTAGACATTATCTGCCAGGTGCAAGCGAATGGTAGACCTGGCCATTTCATCTAACTCATCCCACTCATCTTCATCCATGTCAGCAGGCTTCTTTGAAATCCCATTTACTGGCTTCCCTTGCCTTCTTTGAATCAGCACATCTTTAATCTGATTCTTCCATAGAGCAAAGTTTGTGCCATCAAATTTTCGGATCTCAAAATGGTCTTTGCCCTACAAGTTATAGCTCCTCCTCGGAACGCTAGCACTAGACCCTGATCCACCGGATGTGCCTGAGACCTCTGATGCCATGATCGTAGAGAACTGAATAGAATGATAATGGAGCTAGAAGAGTCCAAACACAAACAAATAAGTGTATCAAGGAGTAAATCGACCACTATATAATTGACTAAACCAGAAATCTGGAAAAATTTTGCCAGAGTATCCTCTGCAAAATTAGCATATGACCAGTGTCAAAGTATCATAAAACTGCAAGTACTGACATGTCTACCTGCATAGTGAATCACTGACTCCACTGCATATAATCAATTACCCAATAGAACACAACTAGGCTTATCGAGCACCTATGAACAACTATCATACATCTCCTATGGCGAGGCTGGGTAAGTCTTCCACCTGCATCACCGAAGAGACCCCGACATCTGGGTGTCTCCCAGTTAAGAAAACCTCACCACGACCCTCTTTATCAAACGTAAAAGGCTTTATGCAAAGAACGTAACCGCTATATCAATGCCCACATGGACGTACATAAGCGGTATCCACAGAAGCGTACATGGTGTGTATGTGCTCAATATATGCAGTAAAATGACACTAAAAGGCTGAATACACAGCCCAAAAACTAGCCAATAACACCTACAAGTGTCTGTCAACTATGATGTTTTAGGCTTTAAAAACCTGCATAAATTTGCAGCAACTGCTCCCACCAAAACTAAAAACCCCTCAAGAAACCTGTAGTTTTACGAGTGTGGCTGAAAATACAGCCCCAAAGGTTGATATTTATTGTCAAAGAAGTACAAGGAACACTCTTCTTGATGTTCTTGGACTGTGTGAAGAGAACTACGTGCGAAAGTACTCCGAAATGGCTCCAAAAACACCCCAAAATTGCTTCAGAAATAGGCTTTAAAAGCAAAAATGAAGCTTTGAGGGACCAAAACCTGTTCAAGGTAATGTCAACCTTAGTCTTTCCCCTTCTTCAAACACCACAAGAGTGTAGCTTAGTGGCAAGAGATTGCCACAGTTAAGCGAGCTCTGGGGGGAACAGTACTGGGATGGGTGACCTCCCGGGAAGTACCGGGAACCTCTATATTCCTTGATCGTTGAGGTCCTCCCTCGCGTGCAGCCAACGGCGCCAACGGTGACTTCGGTGACTCGGATGACAAGGTATGCCAAGGTCTATGCCTTGATCGCCACCTTAGTCGAAAGCCTGGGGGGGGGGGGGTGCATGCTTCGCTCGCACAAAAGGAACAAAGCTTTTTGCCTCGAACTGCTCTGATACCAGTGAAGTATTTCGATGGCGATGCTGAAGTATTTATGACACTAAAGTTTTTTGAACAAGCTGTATAAAAGTGATCCTCTCAAGCCACCATGATTTCCACTTTGTATCCTAAGGTTCAGATGCTCATTATTGACATGCAAGAGGTTTACTGCATACCCTAGGAGTCTTGCTGGCACTAGTCGATTATAATCTGATTGCTCTATCTTGAGTAACCTCTGTGCATGCGATTCATCCAGGTCACGTACCATTGTATGGCCTATAAATAGTGCCAAAATCTTTGAATAGCAATTATAAATCCGTTTCTCACACTTTCAAACTGAACATATGATAGAATCGACAAATCATTCAATGAAGGTACATACTTCATATCCTCCAAAACAAACAATCGTATCCTGCCATCCAAACAATCAAATTTTACGCGAATATTTTGAAAGATGCATTAATAGTTTTAAAAGATGTGTGGATAAAAGTGTCCATTGAATTTAAAGTTCTTGTGCTTACCTTATCTAAAGTAAGAATAAAAACCTGCATGTATTTATATACATATATATTTATGCATATATATATAAATAGATAGAAAATTGAAAATTATACCTTAATAGTGTCGAAACAGAGACATTACTCCATCGTAAATGATTTTGAAGGTTGAGAATAAGTAAGCTCGCACTTAGTCATGTCAAACGACTTCCTTCATATACATGCGTTAGACATTCCTCTCAAAGATATTTCTCATTTTTCGAAATATGAATGCTCTCACTGTCATTTTGATACCAATCCTCAATAAAATCTGCCATGCCGTCATCTTCATCATTGTCACACAAATCTTGTACTTTATCGTCTTTTGAATATAGATCTTTCAACTTTGCATATTGCACAGGATTAGTTTTGCATAGCCTCCTCATGGAAGCTTCTGATAAATGAGGTCTTACTGGTAATTGTGAATGCTGTGGAGGAATATCATCAACATCATACATTGGAATCTACACATATAAATAAAATTCATTAGTATTCCATAAATGAATAAAAAGTAAACTTTAAATATAAAATTAAGTATTTAACTTATTAAATATAGATAAAAAATGTTTTATTCTCTCTAGCTAAAGGTGCTCTTGGAGGTCTACGCCATCCATAATTCACTAATAGTTCATCACCAGCATGTAATGTAGTAATAGCATTGACAACTATGTATCTTGATACATCTCTACTCATGTATGGTGATTCATGACTATTTTCACGCTCCTCAAATGTGCAATTAGTCCTTGAACTATTATGTAACCCTCGACTACTATTTATTAAACCTGCTATATTTCCATGTGTGTAAGGTCTTCCATCAATATATAATCTTTCATTTTCTGCATGTAAAATCCTTCTACTAGTAAGGGATGCTGCATTCAAGCATATTCCATAAGTACTCATGCTTTGAACATAACGTGAAAGTCGATGCCAATCTCCCCATCCATATATAGGACCACAAAATGACATAAGAGTGACTTCAGAGTTCGGACGCACATACAAATCCTCTACAATAAAGAGACCACGACTAGCGTTAGTAATAGTGGATGGAGCAATCATATAACGATTACCCCAAAAGTTGAAAACCTCTCCATCTAAAGGAAGTGGTCCTCTATTCCATCCTCCATATCTTCTTCTATCATATGTTTGTACTAAAGAACGATCACGAGCTGGCAATGGATAATCTCCAACCGTTTCATTCTCTAAACCAGGAGGTAGAGGATTTCTAGAAACTTCCGCTTGTAATTGATGAACAGCAAGTCCATGACGTGTATGAGGTATATTAACATTATGAGAAAAATTATCATCATCATCATCATCGAGCAAGTATTCCTGTATATCAACAATAATTTGACTTTATATATGGTTTTTAAATAAAATAATGACATTAATATATATAAAAATACATACCCAAGCATTATCACGTTGACTAGGTGATGCTGCATGCTCAAAAGTACCGTACTCTGCCTCATGTTCAATACATTCCAATCGTGGTCTTCGATACATGCCATAACAAGAGTTACACCAACATATAATATGCTCTTCATAGTAAAATTCATCATAATTCCTATCGGAGGACACATGTGAAGTCGTTGCATGGGTAGGAGGTGGTGGAGTACCCTCTGATTGATCAGAATCTGCACATAATAAGAAACAAAAAAGAATATAAGTTATGTATCTATCAAATATATTTAAAATTAAATGTTTGATATACTTACAGTATAAAGTCGTTGCACGATGAGCAGATGGTGGTGGAGTTCCATCTGATTGATTAGAATCTACAAATAATGGTATTTGATATTAATAATCTGATTATCTACATACACAAAAAATTCACATATATATATATTTACACATACACACATATTCACATATACACATTTATACACACGCATATATTCACATATACACTACACATTATTGTGGGATAAATGTATGTATTTTGTATGAATGAGTGTATTTGCATGCATGTGTGTGTACGTATATATGTGGATATCTATATGTGTGTTTATGTTATATGTATGTATATGTGTATATGTATACATATATATATGCGTATATGTTTGCATGTATATGTGTATGTGGATATGTGTATGTGTATGTGTGTGTATATATGTGTATGTATTCTGATGTTTTTTTCTGTTTAAGATTAAATTAACAGGAGATATTGTATGGTCGAAAAAAATAAGAGGCGAGCTAACATACCACCTGAGTCATGGCAGTTTTTTCGTAGACAGCTACATTTCAGGAGTCATTTCATCAGCAGAAGGTACACAAATTAATAGTTTATATTTATAATTTTTATATATTTTAGTGATTTTTTACATTTAATTTATGTATTTTTTTTCTTGAATAAACAGGCTGCTGCAAAGAAGAGAGTGGAGTTGGGCCACACATCGCACTTAGGCCAAATGGGCCATAATGGTTTTGTAGCTACATTTGTAAGTATATGTGTTATTGTGAGTATATTTTTTATTTTAGTTAAAATGCAAGTAACTAATGTTTTTTATTTGTTTCATTGTAGCGGAAGGATTATGGCCGATATCCTACGAAAGATGAGATCAAGTATGCGACACATTTTGGATATCGGCGTTTGAGCGAGTATATGCAAGATCATCCTGATGCCTTTGTGAGTATTTTTAAATTTAATATAATTATTTTATTTTTTATGAATGGTTTAATTGTTTTATTTATTTATGTTTGTTATATGTAATACATGAGTATTATGGAGAGACAAATATGGATGAGGTGGAGAGACAGACACAGGAGGGACAATCTCGATCGTCAGAGGTGATCATGACGATGAGGATGAGGAAGATCAGGATGATCATGATATTGCTGATGATGATGATGATGGTCATGATGATGATGATTAGGATTTTAGTTGATTATGACATTGGATTATATGTATTCATATTGATATATATATATATATATATATATATATATTATCTATATATGTTTCATTTCAGTTATGTTTTGAATTGTGTGTATGGTATTAAGTAATGAAGAGTTTTGTTCTATTGATTGTTATTATTGTTTATATTAAGCATGTTTTTTAATACTTTAATTATATAATTCATTCATATGTGTGTACTTAAGTGTACATGTATGTAGTGTATATGTATGTATGTGCATGTGTATGTGTGTGTATATGTATGTATGTGCATGTGCATGTGTAAGTGTATATGTGTGTATGAGTATGTGCATGTGCATGTGTATGTGTGTGTATATGTATGTGCATGTATATGTGTAACTCTATGTGTATATGTGTGTATGTGCATGTGTATATGTGTTTTAATACTTTAATTATATAATTCATTCATATGTGTGTACCTAAGTGTATATGTATGTGTGTGTGTATATGTATGTATGTGCATGTGTATGTGTGTGTATATATATGTATATGCATGTGCATGTATAAGTGTATATGTGTGTATGAGTATGTGCATGTGCATGTGTATGTGTGTGTATATGTATATGCATGTATATGTATAACTCTATGTGTATATGTGTGTATGTGCATGTATATGTGTATATGTAGGTATGTGCATGTGTGTGTGCATGTGTATATGTGGATGCATGTGTACGTGGATGCATTTCCATTTGCATCCATGTGCATGCATTTGAATGTGCATGCATGTGGATGTGCATATACATGTATTTGCGTATATGTTAATGTGTATATATATATATATATATATATATATATATATATATATATATATATATATATATATATATATATATACATATATATATATATATATATATATATATGCAATAATGCATGCATGTAAATCTTTTTATGTGGTTGTAGAAATGTTTGTGCATATGCATGTGTATATGTGTGTATGTCTAAGTGTATGTGCACATGTATCTGTGTGTATATATGTGTGTGTATGTGCATGTGTATATATGTATATGTGTGAAAGTGCATCTTTATCATGTATGAGTGTATAAGTGCATATCAATAAGTGTGAGTATGCTATCTAATGAAAATAACACAATTCAATTGATATACAAAGAATAGAAATTGTACTTATAATAGTTATCCATACTTTTTGCTTGGTTAGCTTCTTGAATAACCTACAATAAAGAGAGAGAGCGAGAGAGAGAGGGAGAGAGAGAGAGAGAGAGAGAGAGAATTCAAAGAGAGAAAGATGTAGAAAGATAGAAACAGAGACAGAGGGAGACAATAAAAGAGAGCTTAGGCAAAACAACAATTCTGCATATACTTGCTTCAGCTGTAAGCGCAACGCAATTGCGAACATTGGAGAGCTCTTCGATCGGATGCCTGAAAATGCCGATCGAAGAGCCTCGAACGTTTTAATTTTTGTTGGTCAACAGACCGTCGTGTAAACGATGATACCCCGTGTCGCATAAGCGACATGTTTTAGCGTCGCTTAAAGAGCATCGCTTATGCGACGTAAAAGAGCGTCGCTTATGCGACGTAAAAGAGTGTCGCTTATGCGACGTGTTTAAATGCGTCGTGTTAGGGACGCTGTATGGGAGCGTCGCACCCCGTCGTGCCACAAGTCGCAAAAAACCTCGCTCACTTCGTCGTTTAATCGACGGTCCATGCGCGACGCTAATTAGGATGCATGTTGCAATTTTCTAGCGACGAAATTATGTCGCCTTAACCGTCGCTATACGCCCGTATTCCTTGTAGTGTGCCAACAACTCTTATCCTGTTATGGGAGTTGGTAAGATCATTTTGACTACTGCTGATGGTAGTTCTTTCACTTTGTTAGATGCTTTATTTATGCCAGGGATCAAGAAGAACCTGTTATCAGTTTCTGCATTAGCCAAGATTGGTTTGGTTGTGAAATTTGTTGATGACAGGTGTACAGTTCATGACATGTCAAACAGTGATGTGATTATTGCTTCTGGAATTTTATGTCGTGGGTTGTATAAGCTCATAGACTATGAAAGATCTGTAAATAATTTGGCATGTGCAGTAAATGATTCTGAGGCTATGCCAGATGCAAAGCTTTGGCATGCATGCTTTGGTCATCTGAATTTTGCTAGTTTGCTATGCTTGTAGAAATCTGAAATGGTGTCCTCTTTGACCAAACTTGAGGCACCTGGAAAACATGTTTGTGAAGGTTGTATTTTGGGCAAACTGCAGCATTCAATCTTTCCAAAAGATGGTTCAGTTCAGGCTACGCAGAAATTGCAATTTGTACATACTAATGTATGTGGTCCTATGCAGACACCTTCTTTTGGGAATTATCTTTACTTCGTGACTTTCATCGATGATTTTTCCAGGAATGCATGGGTATATCCATTGAAGGCAAAGTCCGAAGTGTTCATGTGCTTCTAACAATGTTTGGTTTTGGCTGAAAATCTATCAGCATGTAAAATGGGCACCCTCCGTTCTGATTGAGGGCGGGAATATATGTCTTCTGATTTTAATGCATTTCTGGTTGAACGTGGGATAAAACAACCATTGTATAGTGCCGTATACACCTCAACAGAGTGGAGTTGCTGAACGAAAGAACATGTCACTCATGGAGATGGCGAGGTGTATGGTCAAGAGTCAGGCTTTACCACATAGTTTCTAGCTTGAGGCTGTCATGTGTGCAGCATATGTATTGAACAGGTGTCCCACTAAAGCGATGCAGTCTATCACTCCATATGAGGTTTGGCATGATTGCAAGCCATCTGTTGCTCATCTGCGTGTTTTTGGTTGTTTGGCATATGCATTAGTGCCTGAACAACATCGCAAAAAATTTGATGATAAAGCAGTAAAATGTATTTTTGTTGGGTACAGTTATGAAGTAAAGGCTATCTTCTGTATCATCCACAGACTAAACGCATTCTGGTTAGCCGTGATGTTGTTTTTGTGAAAAATGCTATTCAGCCATTGCTTTCATGTACTAAGGAGACATTTGTTAGCTCCAAAGACATGTATGATACTTTGCTGCCTCTTTTTACAGGTGGATAGTCTAGTGCTAGTCCTAATGAGGCAGCCTTTCCAGGTTTCATGTGATGATGCAGATCATTCCATTTTTGATGCAGATTTACATGATGCACTAGTTGATGACAGAGCTGATATTGAGCAGGTAAAAACTATGCCAAAATGGCTGGTGTAGACTTTGTGTGACAGCAAATTAGATGCACCTTTGTCATATCGTACTCGTTCAGGCTCTCATAGTTCTTCTTTTGCATCAGATTGCTATGCTATGGCTGCGTCTAGTCTTTGTGATGAGAATGAGCCTATTTCGTTTGATGAAGCACAAAATTCAGAAAATTGGATGGTTGCTATGCAATCTGAATATGATGCAATAATGAAGAATGGTACTTGGTCTTTATGTGACGCCTCCTGGCAAGAAGGGCATTGGCACTAAGTGGGTATACAAGCTGAAGCGTAAACATGATGGTACAGTTGACAGGTATAAGGCTAGGCTTGTTGCAAAGGGTTGTGCGTAGGAAAGAGGCATTGATTTTGATGAGACCTTTGCACCTACATGCCGTATGACTACTGTTCGGAGCATTTGTGCACTTGCAGACCATCATGGTTGGAATGTACATTAGTTGTACATTAAAACTGCATTTCTGAATGGTGACTTGCATGTAGAAGTGTATGTTTTTCAGCCCCGTGGCTATGAAAATCAGGTGTGCAGGTTAAAGAAGGCATTATATGGTTTAAAGCAAGCACCACGTGCTTGGTATGAAAAGATACATGCTTATCTGATTGCACATGGTTTTGAGAATAGTCCAACTGAAAGCACCTTATATGTTAAGCGTGCTAATGATGTGCTTCTGATCATTGTTGTCTATGTTGAGGACATGCTGCTCACTGGTCCTATTGAGAAGCATATTGCTGATTTTAAGGCTGATTTGCATGCCTCATTTGAGATGTCTAATTTGGGGTGTTTGCATCACTATTTGGGCATTCACTTTATGCAAGTTGATGGTGGAATGGCTTTGTGTCAAAGGAAATATATTGACACATTATTGGAGCGTTTTGGCCTTGAATACCGTAAGCCTATTGCCACTCCTATGGAGACGGGTTTACGTTTGATTCTTCATGATGCTGGAGATGAATTTGATGCTGTTCTCTATCAGCAGGCTGTTGGATGCTTGATTTACTTATGCACTACTTGGTGAGATATTCAATTTGCTGTCTCACAGATGAGCAGGTTTATGCATTGCCTAGGAGTCAAGCATTGGGAGGCGGTTAAGCGCATCTTTCGCTAATTGAGTGGTACTCCGCTACTTGGGTTGTTTTATCCCAAGGGGGGATCACTACCGCCAAATTTGCATGCTTTTTGTGACTCTGATTGGGCTGGTTGCTATGACACTCGTGTGTCCACTAGTGGCTTTTGCTTCATGCTTGGTAGCTCATGTATATCTTGGTTGAGCAAGAAGTAGCCTACTATGGCCACTTCCAGTTGTGAAGCTGATTATAGGGCAGCTTTCACAGCTACTGTTGAGTGTATGTGGCTCAGATGCCTTATGGCTGATTTGGGTGTTGGTCAGAATTCTGCCACCACCATCTTCACTGACAGTCAAAGCGCATTGGCAGTTGCGAGGAACCCTGTGTTCTATGCTCGCACTAAGCACATTGAGGTGCATTATCACTATGTCAGGGAGAGGTTCTCTGCTGGGGAGATGAGCTTGGCATATGTGCCCACATAGGAGAACATTGCAGACCTTTTCACGAAGGCTCTACCTAGGGAGAAGTTTGAAGCTTTCTGCAAAGCTTTGGGCTTACTTCCTTTTGTGGAGTGATTTCCATATAGCTTGGCACTTCCTTATACATGGGTGCCAGCTACTTGTTCAACGCATCACTCCCAGGGGGGATTTGTTGTATATTTAGGTAGTGATGTGTGTGAACACTCTAGGACTGCTGGGGCACTTTTTTCCCTCTTTAGGAGGTTTTTTTTCCCCGACTTGTATATAAGCCTATTGCCCTACTGGGCTAATTATCTTTGTACATTCTCTAGTAATACATTCAGTATTGTGTGTTGTGCTCCAAGCTTCTTCTCCTTCCTTGTGCTGTTTGCGTGCTTCTGCAGATGTCTATCTCCAACAACACTTTCCATTTAATTTATTACATTCTCTATTCTCTCAAAAAAAAAAAAACATCGCTATGTGGAGGATGCACACGGTAGAGAAAAAGACGTCCTCCATATGAATATGCCTCTCAACTCAAGAAGGTCTCTCTTCGAATTTCCCTTGTCCTGATGAGAAATGCCCCAATGAACTAGAGGAGTGATATCACGAAATCTCGCCCTTGTGACATACAAAGAAATCCATGGTTAAGTGTGCAACAGAAATAAGGGGTTTCCCTATTCCATCCCTTTGAGGCGTGTAAGTCACTACTCCATCATACCACATGGGCTTGGTGCCTCCCTTCTTTAATTAAAATTTCAAATTGTGGAAGAAAGATTGAAAGGCTCTCTTTTAAAAAGAAAGAATTTATAGATTGGAGTTGGACTTCTACTTTGATACAAGAATAGTGTCATTTGATAGAAAGCTTTTAATATATGTATATTAAAAAAACAAGATAAGTAAGAGTCATTTGAGCACTCTTCAACATTTAGGATGAGACATTCGATATTCATGCTATCCGGTGAGAAAACATCACAGCTTATTGGAAAGCTGAAAGGGTCAGCCCAATAATGGCGTTGCCAGCCATCAGCTTATCAGGACGTTCCCTTATAATTTATCTTGAAGACCTACAACATTTCTTTACTGGTTTTCAGGCTTACAGACACCGCTTATCAAATACCCCCCACTAGCATTGCAAGACTCTACATCCAAATGATTCGAGTGTTAAGAAGATGCTTCTGGTGAATGCTATAACCTTGAACCACTTCTTTGGCACCTAAAGAGGTCTACTACCCTCTACTACATATGGCTTAATAGGAAGAATGCTTTAGGCTCTGACTCCTTTAGGCTTCCTAGATCCATTAGGCAAGGGTGTCCCCTTGCCCCCCTCATGTTTGCCATTACTAATGACTCCCTTGGGTGGCTAGTTAAAGATTGTTTTGAACAAGGATCCATTAAAGGATTAGACATTCCTGGTTCCCCCTCCCAACTTGGATTGCAAATGTTTGATGATGACACTAGTATGATCACTAGAGCTGATAATCTGTTTGTTGAGAGTTTTCTTAAGTGTCTGGATTTGTTTTGGAAGGCTAGTGGACCTATTGTCAATCATTTGAAAACTGGTTTCTTTGCTTGTAATGATTCTATTCCTAGACATGTTACAGATAAAACTTGTGATATTATTGAAAAAGATGTTGTCTTTAGATTATTAGGTATTCGTATGGACTTTGAAGTCTCCATGGAACAAAGATGAACCTAGGTTTTAGAAAAATTCAAAAAAAAAGTGTTCCACTGAATGGGCCTGCAACAATTCTTGTCTTCGAGAGTGTTTGTTCTAAAGCATTATATATTGCCTACTCTAACTTACTTCTTTGTATGTTGGAAGCCTAAAAAACAGTTGGCCCAAGTTGTGGCTTAGGCCAGAAGGTTCCTCTGGGGGGTACTCAATTCACCAACAAAATCCCTAAGGTTGCTTGGAGTACTTGTTGCATGAAGAAAGATGAAGGGGGCCTCGGCCTCATTTGCCCTTCCAAAATGGCTTCTCAAATGGTTGGAAAATGGATTTTTAGAGCTACTATTTCTAATGACTTTTGGGCGTGCTTAATTAAATGTAACATTAATAAATTCCACATTAAAGATCTCAAAAGGTAGAATTCCATGGGTTTGTGGGATATTAGTGTCTGTCCATTCACTTTTGTTCCCAAAGGAAGTGCTCTCGTTTGTTCCTTATGGAATGCATGGATGAAATTCAAAAGTAATTACTTCTTGTCTCATGTCTTTTCGAATAAATTTTGGTTCATTTTCCAAGATTCCCCGTGGTTTGGCTCAAGTACTCCTTGTTCTCTTTCTATAAAAAATAATAAATGTAGAAAAGTTGGCTTCACTAGTCTTTTTTCTACAAGAACAGTTCCATTATGAGTCAAGATGATCTCACGGAGATTAATGGGCTATATGTTGCTTGCAAGATGGCTCTCATTGAGAAAAAGATCTAGCTGACTCACAAATCTTCTTTTTTACTTGATTACAGGTTTTTCCGCTTGCACCAGGTTGCTGAGGATATGTACCAGAGATCCAAAAAACCTTTCCTCAATGTCCAAGCTATCATTCGCAAGCTCAACAAGAAGTGGAATGTCAAGTGGAAATCCCACCAATGGAGGTATAGTTTCAGGTTGCTTTGGGCTTTTTCTCCAACTACTAAACAGGCCTTGGTGGTTTGGATTATCTTACACAAGGGTCTTTGGATTGGAAGTAAAGCAAAGGCCTTCAACATCAGTCATGGTCTTTGTCTGTATTGTGGTCAAGATGAGGATATTGAGCATATCTTCCTTCACTCTCCCAAGGAGAAGAGATACTGGCAAGTTTTAAATGACTTCTATCATGCCCTTGGCTTCCCTTCCGTATCCACCTAAGAGACCTTGATTGGGGAGAGCTACACAATAGAGGTGGGAATATGGAAGCTTCTCAAAGCCCATACCCTGTGGTGTATCTGGAAGGAGAGAAATGAGCGTTATATTCTCTACTACCCCCAAAGACTACCTTTTTTTGTATAACCAAAAGATTAAAAGTATTTCTAAGCTATGTAAGTCCTTGATGAAGGATGCCTCTTGTGATTCTGCCCACTGGTCTAACATATGTAGAAATTTTCACTACAGACTTTGGAAAACCAAGATCCTAGACCTCTACTTTGCCAAGAGGCTAAGCATTATGGATTTTTTGGACTCTACATTGTAATCCGTCTCCCCTTCCTTGTAGGGAGCTCCCATCTTGTGGGCTGTATTTTACTCTTTTTTTAATTTACTTCCTCGTTCTTTAAAAAAAAAGGGAGGGGCGACTATGCATTGAGATAGAGTGACGGATGGCTGTTCCCAAAAGATAGACCATGAACTGAATTTGTACATTTATTGGCTGAAAAATTCAAAAACTCAATCAAGATCTAACATCCATGTTTCTTTTGCCTTCATTAGGTGTGCATTTCCTACCGATTTCTGGTCTTCATCATTGATTCGCTTTCAGGTTATCCTACCCTTACTGTGTGTGATACGGGGATGCCATGGGCATATTTATGCCCCTTCAGTGTATTGTTGTTCTTTTATGGATTCATGCTAGGGAGACTATGCTAGGGAGACTAGGCCTCGGTTGAGCTTCCTCCTTGTTTTTTTTGAGAAAGATTTATTACTAATTGGCCACTTTGTTGCTGTGCTTGGAAAAAATAGGTTCATTTTTTTTTTTTTTTTTTTTTTTGAAGAACAGAAAGTATAAAATTGATGCTAAAAACAATAATACAAGCAGCGTACCAAACTCTCATTGTAAGCGTACCAAACTCTCATTGTAAGATGGACACAAAAGACTTCTCATTCTTCGTGAACAAATAAAATATGGGCAATCGGCACCACACATTAACAAACAAAATATAGGCAACTCGCAGCACAAAGTGTGCTGCCAGTCTGTGCTAACTGAGCTTAATTTCCAAGTACTGCCTCTTGAAGGGATCATGGATCATGCATGGAGATGACTCTCTCCGGAGTCCCGAGTTCCGACTCCCATTCTCGTCGCTCTAAAGAGTGTCTTATGCATGACACACTAACGTCCCTCTCTGGGTGCTTCCCCTCAGCCCTCTTAACGTATCTGTATCCATCTGTCTGGGTGCTTCCCCTCAGCCCTCCTCTTGAGTGACTGAGTCTTGACTCTTGAGGCTCCTTTGGCAGTTGCTTTGTTTTCTTTTTTTGAAATAAACAGAAAGATTAAAATTATTAATGGAGGTTTCTTTCTTTTTTTGGTCCTGTTTCTAGGAGGCAAAAAACATCTGAGCAACATTGGAGGTGAAGTGACACACGGATTTTAGAACATGTAAGGCCCACCTGGAAACTTTTGTTTGGATCACAACTCTTCCAAGCATATTTCTTAAGTTCGTCTACCAAGAATAGTATTCAAGAGATATACGATATAAAGTATATATCGAAATAAAGATATCCTTTGTTCCCTATCGCGAACTATTCAGATTGTGAAAGGAAACATTTAAAACATTATTGGAAAAGTTTTGTAATAAAAAAACGAATAAATTAATGAGGGAAATACATCTGTGCAGGAGGCAGGATTTTTCATGCTTTCTCACATGACATCCATGGTCCACCCATATTGGTGACTCTGACTTCTCCTCTGGAGATATGGAATGGGTTGACAACAACATAGCTATAAGCCAATAGCCAATAGATAGATTACGTCCGCAATAGCTGCGCTCGAATGAAATATTTGAAGGTGAAACCAATGACCAATACATCGCTATATGCAGGGTTCACACGGTAGAAAGCAGATGTCCTGTATATGAATATGCCTCTCAACTCAAGAAGTTCTCTCTTTAGAGATCCCTTGTCCTGATGAGAAATGCCCCATTGAACTGGAGGAGTGATATCACGAAATCTCGCCCTTGTGACATACAAGGAAAGCCATGGTTAAGTGTGCAGCAGAAATAAGGGGTTTCCCTGTTCCGTCCCTTTGAGGCGTGTAAGTCACTACTGCATCATACCACATGGGGTTGGCGTCTCCCTTCCTTAATTGAAATTTCATATTGTGGAAGAAAGATAGAGGCTCTCTTTTAAAAGAAAAAAAATCTAGAAATCGGATTTTTATACTTTGGTACAAGAATAGTGTCAATTGATAGAAAGCATATATGTATACTAAAAGAACAAGATAAGTAAAAGTCATTTGAGCACTCTTCAACATTTAGGATGAGACACTCGATATTCATGCCATCCGGTGAGAAAGCATAACAGCTTATTGGAAAGGTGAAAGGCTCAGCCCAATAATGGAATTGGCGGCCATCGGCTAAGCAGGATGTTCCCTTGTAATTTGTCTTGAAGACCTACAACATTTCTTTACTGGTTTTCAGGCTTACAAACTCTTCTCAAAGATCCCCCACCAGCATTGCAAGACTCTACATCCAAATGATTCAACTGTTAAGAGGATGCTTCTGGTGAACGCTATAACCTTGAAACACTTCTTTGGCACCAAAAGAGGTCTACTACCCTCTGCTACATATGGCTTAATAGGAAGAATGCTTTGTTTCAAAAAGGAAAAAGGAAGCTCAATTTTATATACGAAAAAGCCCTTGAAAAGCCTAGGATCTATTGTATCGAATTCATGTTTGATGCTCTTTGATGGTATAACATCTCAACCAGAGTATCTTCGATGGTATAACATCTCAACCATATCAAAAGTAGAGAGGTTCCTTTAACGACTTTTATGTAAAACTTTTATGCTTGATGACCTCCAAGTTAAGTATCTCTGCTTCCTGTTGATGAGCCTTTGTAATTCTTTACTTTGTTAATATATTTTTGTATCTTCAAAAAAAATAAAACCTGCCAGTAGTGAAATAGTTGCACATGATTGTAAGGATAAAAATAGCTTGCATGCAAGATTTCCGGTTCAGACCCCAAACTATTTCTAAGTAGGAAGTACTTGCAATACATTCCAATGTGGAACCGCTTATTATCTTAAAACCTTGGCATGAGACAAAGAATCTCTCCATGTCTCTAGATATGCATCCCACGCTGTTTCACAGTTCTACAATTTATTATATATAGTTGTTTCTATGTGTAAACTTACGAGCGTAAAGCTCGACAGGCTGAAGCATTTAGCTTGCAACACTAGCAATGAGTAGACTCAAGCATCAACATCCACAAGCTGAATCGTCCAGGTTGCAGCACAAGCAATGCGCAGCCTAGTGTTGCACTCAACTAAATAGATATTTAGAAGGTGAACGCTAGAAATGCACGCGCGTTGTGAAAACTATGATGCAGGTTGCTCGTTGCAGCTTTGGCCAGGGATCGGGAGGACTCATGGACCAAGCATGGTCCTTGTCTAGTAGCTACTCAAATAAGCAAGCTCAGAGGTTGTCCCTTCTGCCATTGAGTTATTGCTACCAAAGCCCCTAGCTTATGCGATTCGGTGCATGAACACATGTAGCCGCTTCTATGTCAAAAAATTCCACAAAATCCGATCTACCTTAAGTTTCTATATATCGACTCCCATGGCGTGTGTACACACACACACACACACACACACACACATATATATATATATATATATATATATATATATATATTATATATATATATATATATATATATATATATATATATATATATATATATATATATATATATATATATATCATAGTAATAGATATCCCCTAGAGATGCCAGCTCCTGTACAATGGGCATCAAAGATGTTTGAAACACTATTTCATGCCTATTTTGAGCATCGAATTTCAGCCTTGACATAAGCTACTTCCCTTAGGAACAACAAACACTACAAGAATAATGGGGGCATAGCGATGCCCACAATTGAAAAAGAAGTGGGGACCGTCATTTATGTGATGCTCCTTTTAGAGAACTTTGCATAAGTGATGCCCCAAAAGAAGAATAAAAAAAATAAACTCAAAGCATCACAAAAGGGATGTCAAGTGTCGCATGTACGACGCTCATTATGACCATTGCTAATAGCATCGAAGGATAACGACACTTGTAGGGACTCTGGCAAACTAGCTACAATGCTTTAGCATTGCATAAGGGACATACTTGGAATTGAAAAAGAAATTGATTCTCGCAGCACATTTGTGTCGGGATCAAGTCAGAGAGCGAAGGAGCAAGCGAAGGAGGGAACGAAGGAGCAAAGGTACATGCACATACATACACACATATGCATACACACACATGCACGTACACACATATACATACACATTGAGACATATACACATATACACTCATACACATACACACACATATGCATACACACACATACACATATACATACACATATAGATACTTGCACATATACATACACACACATACACACACATATACACTCACATGCATACATACACGCACATGCATACACATGCATATGCATATATACATAGACACATGCATACACACACATGCACATAGATACACACATATGCATACAGGCACATACATCCACACATATACACACACATACATACCCACATATACACACATACACATACACACACATATGCATACACACACATACACATATACATATACACATACACATATAGATACTTGAACATATACATACACAACCAAATGCAAACACATACACTCACATGCATACATACACACATGCATATGCATACATACATAGATACATGCATACACAAACATGCACATACATACACAAATATGCATACACATACATACATACACACATATACACACACATACATACACACATATATACACATGCACATACACACACATATGCATACACACAGATACACATATACACATACAAAGACACATATAGATACTTGCGCATATACAGACGCACACATAGACACACACATGCACTCGCATGCATACATACACACATGCATATGCATACATACATAGACACATGCATACACACACATGCACATACATGCAAACATATGCATATACACACGTATATACATACACACACAAACACACTATACAAACACATGCATACACACACATACAAACACATGCATACACACACATATACACATGTATACACACACATACATACATAGACATATACATACAAACACATGTGCATACATACACAAATGTGCATACATACTCACATGCATTTGTACACACACATATTTCATATGTATACAAACATACACACAAGCACATACACACACATGCATACACACACATACACACACACTTACACATACATACACACACAAAGACACACACATACACATACACATATAGATACTTACACATACATACATGCACATAGACACACATATACATATACACATACACATATACACATACACATATACACAAACACATATACACATACACATATACACATACACATATACACATACACATACAGATACTTACACATATATACACACACATAAACACACACACACATACACTCACATGCATACATACACTCACATGCGTACATACACTCACATGCATACATACACACATGCATACATACACACACTTGCATACACAACACACATACACACACTATACATACATATGCATACACACACATTCACACACATATACATACGCACACACACATATACATACACCCACATATACATACACACACATAGAGACACAAACATACACATACACACACATACAAAGACACACATACACATGCATACACACAAACATACACAAATATAGACACTATACATACATATGCATACACACACCTACACATGTATACATACAACAGCGAGTCGTAACAAAGGAGAACTATGTCATAAAAAGAGAACACTCTCTTCAAAAATCAAGAAAATGGCAGCTTATGTTTGAGATTCCTTTATACCAGTATACGTATATTACAAAAATGAAGTGAAAACATGTGATTTTTTGACATTTTTTGTCATTTTCTCATAAAAAAGAGCTCAACATGTATTCAAAATTTCACTATATAAGGCATTGACATGTCCAAAATCTATATGATAAGACATTGACATGTACAAAATCTATATGATAAGACATTGAAATGTCTAAAATTTATATAAAGACTGTAAAACTGAATAATTCTTATACAAAAATAACATTTTAGACATATTTTTAATGGATGGATATCTGACTGTTATTCAAAATTGCTGCAAAACATGGTTTTATTAACCAAACTACTTCGAGGCATTTACATAAGCACTAAAAATGTTAGAGAGCTTCAATGCAACTCACAACTATGTCGATCTATGTCTACACCCTCATCATCTGATGCACTTGATTCAGTCTCATACTGTTCAGAGCTCTCTTCTTCTTCTTCTATATCCACAAGAGCTCTATCTTCATCCACGTACATACCAAATTCTGCAGGATCATGCACAAATCTTCTTGTTTGCCTATGATTTCCTGTACCACATACATCTAGAAGCTTCTGTTTTATCATATTGATGGTTGCTTTCCTCAAGTGACCTGTTTTTGTCAAGGAAAAATCATAAACAAGAATATCTACATCATCCATTTTAAGAGTGGATGTGCTTCGAATATTCTTTTTCTTTTTTGAACCTGTTCGTTTAGTATCACACACCATTTCTAAGTTATATTTACCTGTGAATGCATTACTACTTTTAGTGTAATACCAATGCACCATCAAAGCCTCTACTCTTCTCTGATCAATATCTTTAGTTATCTCTAAAACCTTTGCAATCCAAAATGGTATGGTAGCCTCATCACCATCAGCAAGTACTGCAATAAGTGTTCCAACATTTATCTCTATTAAATTTCCTTGCCATCTTGCTTCTGCCTGTTTTGTCATCCTTGGGCCTACATAAATATTTCTTTCTGGTGGATGTATAAAACTTTAAAGTGCATCTGCATTACATGCTTGGGCCACATTCACGGATCTTTGTGTACAAAAATCCCATGTGAATGGAACATCAACTTGCCAATGACCTGCAATTGTATACTGTATAATCTCTTCTTGATGATTGAAAAAGTCCTCCCACCAAGATACATCTTGATCTCCAGCATATTTTCTTGCACGCTCAATATGTCTCTTCTTTTCAATGAGTGCATGCCTCCAGCTTTTACTTTGATCAACCACATCTCCACATCTTTCTGTATTGTTTTTATCTTCATATGGTGATTGTTAAGCACCATACACTGTAGACAAATTAGGCACCTGCAATAAGAATCTGTATCCCTCTTTAGGCTCCCACCCAAGAGAAGATGAATACTGCTTTGCAAATAAAAGGGTTATTTCATCAACCCTCCTCATCAAGAATACATGGTTGAAACTAATATTGTGCAATGGAGCCAAAACCTTAGCACTGTTATCAAGGCCCATTGAGCAAAAGTGCTTAAAGTTATAAATCTATGTGAGGTGTTGAACTTCTGGTTTTGGAGTATATGCTTCTGAAATCAGCTCAGATAAAATCGGAAGAGTAAAAGCATTGTTACGTGCCAACTTCTTAGAGAAAGTACTGAACATTTGATCAATGTGATCATCAGTGTGGCCAACCAGAAGGAAATTTACCTTAACCTTCTGAAATACCTGTTTTTCAACAAGCATGCTTAAATATCCAAAGACTGTAGAATTTTTATTCTCTCTTGCAGTATTATAAAGTTGAAAATATAGAGTTGGTGGCAAAAGACCCTTCCATGATTGCAAAACACGATGAATGACAGTAACTGTAAGGTTTGGATCATTATGCACATTCGAATATGTGAAGAAAACCTTGGACATTACAGTTCCATTGTATACCAAAGCACCAACCAAATGCATTTGCACAAGGACTTCATCTCCAATGTCCTTAGGGATGCGATAAAAATGTGGCAAATAAGTTTTTTTTTAATCCATATCATCGATCAACAAACACATATAACGCTCTGGATTTCTGAGTGCTTTACATCGATGATGAATTGCTTTCTTTCTCTCTAAAGCTTGACTCTCACCATGGTTGTTAAGAAGGTTTTTAAAATTATTCTTTTCCTGTGGTATTGTAGCCCCCTTTGCCATGTTTTTCAAAGTGGCGCAAACTGAACATTCACCCATTCTAACTTTACGAGGAATAGACACATTGTTAAACTCTTCCTTCCATAATCGAGTAAAGTGACGATACAACACATACTTCTCATTTCTATTTTCCATGTCTTCTCTATATATTTGAAATACCTCTCAACGAGTAAAGTTAGCTGACAAGTGCAACCTTCCAGTTGTAGGCATAACCTCACAATGCAAGCTAAAATAGTTCATCATCCAATTCATTGCATGACATCCAACAGATTCTTTGGTCCCAACATGGAACGTATCCAAAATGAGATCCCCATTCAAAAGCCCCTGTTGAACTCTATGTATTCTAAAATTTCCCACACCCATTGCAATTTTAAATGTAGCCCTACAACATCGCATCCCTTGACTAAAGAAATCTTAAAAAGCAACACGTGTTACTGACATGTTATCCTCAATCATTTGCATGCGAGAAACAAGGTATATATCCTGCCTTTCACTATCTAAATGGAGGAATTTTTCTCTTAGGTGCTTTAGTTTCTTCATTCCTAAATTGTACAAACATTTCAAACCACAACAATGCTTCACAATATCCAATGCAATCTGTCTATCTGAAGTAAGAAATTTAAATCTTTTTTGACTTACTTCACGAGGCCTTCTTTTAAATCGTAGATGAGCTTGCTTTGCTTTTCTGTTGCTCCACATGCACTTGAGTTAGAAGGGAGATCAATGGTTGGATCAGATGGGAGATCAAGAGGTGCATTTGGTTGAGCATGATCAGCATTGCACTGTGAATTGGATAACTTAAATGACTCAACAAAAAACATATCTGAATCATCAGCACGTTCTAAACCATAGGGATCATCACTTCTGTGGAAAGGGTCAACTGAGAACAATGAATCCGAAACTGTATCAATATGAGGAGAGGAAGCTGATGCCCAAGCATCCACAGAAAAGATTGAGCTCATCTTCACTGAGTTCACAGAAGACTGAAGATGAATGACCTTTTTAAATAAGTAGAAATCCGAGATCAAGTGAAGATGTCACATCAAATGTCACATCAAGAAGATATGAAATCAAAAGTTCATTAAAGTACATTAAATTACATGAAACATCAAATTACTTAATTACTCAAATATACACTAATAAGGGAACCAAAGATTTGATTCACTTTTGAAAGATGAGATACACAGTTGATTTCTAACTAGATATGAGTCATTGAGTCTTAGCATTATGAGTGAATCAAAATATATCCAAGTTGAGTTCCAACTGGATTAGGTATTAAAATTGTTTGGAGTAGTGCCATTGAAGACTTTACAAGAAGAAATTTTACCTTTGGTTAAGATTTCAAGGATTACGTTTTATTGTGTTCTTGGCTAGATCTCAAAGAGGTAGATGAAAGTATATTAAAAAATAATTATGTGTAAAAGAGGTACACGGAAATGTATATGTAAGAAGTATATGGAAAAGTATATGTAAGAATTAAGTATATGCTTGTTACAAAAGATTTTCAAATGAATTTTGAATCTATGATTTTTCTGAACGTTGGATGCAAAGATAATGAGTGACGTTTGAAATTACCAAGCTATTTTGTTGAAATTACCAACCTATTTGTCGAAATTACCCCAAAGTTATTCACTTGAACGTTTATTCATACATTGATTTTCCATTTCAACAATGTATTACAAGATAAATGTGAATATGAACTGAAGTGAGAAGGATAACACTATAAAGATGTCATTAATCTCCCATATTCAACACAACTTAGACTTGATTTTTTCCCAAGCAAGAGATTCTAAGAAACAATTTATACATGAGATTAGACATCCTCATGTACATACCATACTCTTGCCATTGAAGTGTAAATTCCATGCAAATGTATATAAATAGTTGCAAGGTTCTATGAATATTTCATTAAAGTCCAGGTGAAACAGCCTATTTGTGTGAGTGGTATTTCCTGGTTAGATAAGTTGACAGATATAGTTAGCAACTGTACTCATTCAGTTAGATCTAGTTAGTCTCTGGTTCAAGTTACCCAATTGCCTATAAATAGCAGAGGAGGAGATCATTCTCATTTTCAAAATCCACGAGCAAGAGAGAGCAACAGAGCACAGACAGCCATGGAGCACAGAGCTCAGCATACGAGCAAGGAAACTCTCATGGAGAAGAAGAATGTTGGGAACAGTACCAAGAGGTAGACAAAATCATACCACAAAAAAAGATTCCTAAAAGATTCATTTTGTATGTTTGAGTAAATAATATGCTTTCTAGGTTTTTATTTTTCTTAGCTCCTAAAATATAGATCCAATGAGGGTACAACTCGATGCCAGACATCGACCTAATGGTGTAAGTCGAAGTGCCACGCATCGACTTTTAGGTGCAAGTCGATGCTAGGCATCGACTTTGTGTGCAAGTCGATGCCAGGTCGATGCCAGGCATCGACTTGACGGTACAAGTCGATGCCCAGGCATCGACTTGAGGGTGCAAGTCGATGCCTGGCATCGACTTGCACCCTCAAGTCGATGTCTGGCATCGACTTGTACCCTCAAGTTGATGCCTGACATCGACTTGCACCCCCAAGTCGATGCCTGGCATCGACCTTGAAGGTCGATGCCTGGCATCGAATGTGGCCTGAAAGTCGATGCCAGGAATCGTCTTTAGGGTGCAAAGTCAATGCCACGCATCGACTTTTAGGTGCAAGTCGATGCCTGGCATCACCTTGGACCCTTGAAAAACACAATAATGTATGAGCTGATATTTCCAAGCCCCTTCAGGGATGCTGAGTCCAAGACTGAGAGGCCCTTCAAGAAGCTTAGAGTGACCATGAGCTTTGCTGATCAGCAACGTGACAAAGGCATTGTTCACCAAACAAAACCAAAGAAAAGTCATGCATCCTTATCCTCTGAGAACGCCAGCAATCCGGTTCGAATATCCTCTGGTGGACAAAGTAGCATCAAAATTCCTGAGGATGATACAACTAGGAAGGATAGGGCGAGGGACGCAGAGGTCTTAAGGACAGATCATCCACTACGAGACATGACAAACCTGGAGTGGTGCCTTCAGTATGTTGAAGAAAAGAATGCAGTCCTTCTTGTGTTCACAGGGGCGTATGGGAGAGGAAAGATCACGACAACACAGGGTTTTCAGTATGGCCTTGTGTACAAACTGAATTATGAAGATGAGGATTGTGACAACCTCCTTGTCCTGGTAGAGACATCGAAAGGTTTAAGAAATGTTATATGCAAGTTGGATTTCTTGTGCCCAGAGTGTTGTGTTCCAGATGGGCTTGCAGAGATATGCAGGGACTCAGTGAATCTTATCAAGGACTTGATGCCATGGATCCAGGGCAATATCATGCCAACACAACAGAAGATGACAACCCCTGTAAAGGCAAGGGGTAAACAAAGTGTGCAGAAGATGTTCTAGAGGAAAAAGAAAAGAATTGCAGATGAGGAGTCTTCTGACTCAAGCTCTAGCTCTGAGGATATAATAGTTGCACCCGGTGGGGAGTTTGCCTCGGGTGTTCTTGGTACTGAGCAGAACAAGATGAGGGAGGACATAGCTAGAAGAAAAGTTGTGAAGAAGGGGCAGTTGTTCCACCTGCCAATCAATATCATCCATAGGCCACCAATAGATCCAGTCACAGGGAGGAGGCCCCTTGAGATCAGGGAGCCACACAATTTGCACGTGCAGAATCTTAAAAAGAAAATGAAAATAAATCCTCATGCTACTATTGTGCCATTCCTTGTCATGGTGGATCCGAATGAGTGCAGCTCTGTGGAGGATTTCAATGAGGGTTTGTTTGAGGATTATACATATTATGTGATTGGAGGTTCACACTCTGCAGAGGCCCGCAGACAGCTTGTGCAGGAGCACCCTACCACATTCTTCTTTAGGTATGCAGAGTGCAAGATATATGTTGGTCTTATAACTGAGCAAGCCAAGCTTCTTGCTTGGGATCACAACAATGACAATGACTACAGGCAAAAAATGTCCTCCATAGAGAGAATTCGGTTCTTCCACCATGAATATGAAGATTGTCTCGTGAAGGAAGCTGGAAGAATACATCCCAATCTACGAAAGCAATGACTTATTGAGGTTCAAATTGCATTGGATGAGAATAGAAAGTCTGATGCTTTGAGGAAATATGATCCATGGTTTCAAGTGGCTTTCAGAACAGGTGAGATCTGGGATCTGCAGGATAAAATTTTCACAATGTGGGAGAACAAGAAGGTCAAGGGCCAGAAGCAACGAAAGTCGAGGCCAGACCCACAGGTTGATCTGAAGGGAAAGGGAAGGAAAGTTGAACTCTCAATTGAAGAGGCTCTTGAGGACATGAAGCTGACACCATGGAGGGCCCTTCAAGGAATCAAGGATGATACATTGATTATATCAACTTTGTCAAGGGTCATCTCCAAGGAGTTAAGCCTGGAGGAGATGGTGACTGAGCTCAATAAGTATCTATGTTATTCTCAGATCCTTTTTCCCTCCTCCCATGTTTCTGGTCTAACCTAGTCTCTTTTTCATTTCTGTGACTATAGTCATAAAGTATACATGAAGATTCAGGAGGTGATGATGGAGAGGCTGGGTTGCTTTTCTTGGACAAAGGTCCAAGCAGACTATCCAACCACATCATCCTACAAAGCTTTATCAGAATATTTTATCATGTTTCGTGATTGGGTAGGTTCACTTTCAGAGGTCATGCCTGGTTTGCTATTAGTATAGATGCCTTGATTCACCTAACCAATTTGATGCCAGGATTTTAGTAGGAATTTGATGCCTGGCATCGACTTACTGCTAAATTCGATGCCTGGCATCGACCTGCTGCCAAAAGTCGATGCCTGGCATCGACCTCCTGGCATAAGTCGATGCTTGGCATCGACTTGGGGGGCATAAGTCGATGCTTGGCATCAACCTTGTGGCATAAGTCGATGCCAGGCATCGACTTATGTCCCAAAGTCGATGCCAGGCATCGACTTTTAGTCCCAAAGTTGATGCCTGGCATCTAGCCACACATGAAATTGATGCCATGCATCGATTCCTTATGTTTCGTTTGCTGTCTTGAAGAGCTCATTTAATTGTCTTTCCACTTTATTCTACAGAAACCAAAGAAAAGTAAGTCTGGAGAGCTACTAGATGATTGCCCCCCTCCATTCCTGGCTCACATTCAAAGAGCAAGGCATGAGAAATCTAGACCCAAAGCCAAGGAGATTGATTTTGATGATGAACCTGATCTGAAATGTTTCTCCAATCCCCTAGACCCCCTTAGGCCTGTATATTACAATGTATTCTGTAGTGATGTAAATAACATTTGTTCTGTTGTGCCTAGAAAGCATTTCTCCCTTCTCATAGCAGACATACCCTATGGATTTAGGATGTTGGGATCAGTTAATGATTATGAACCCTTCAAACACCCTCAGATTCGGAAGATGGTCACTGATTTTGCAGATTTGACTATGCCTCCTCTTTGGAGGATACTAATTTTCCATCACAGAGACCAGTCTTTCTCTATTTCAGCTGCTCTAAAGGCAAGATGTCATGCTGTGGAGTGCCTCACGTGGTAAGTAATCTTCTTTCTATCTCCATGGCTTTAATGATGAGCCTCTCTGTCACTTATAGTTCTTGTTGGCAGGGTGAAGATAAGCAAAAGGAGAGTCAGGGAGCATTGCAATGAGAATGGGATCTCAAAGGTGCTCATGTTCCCAGCCGTTACAAAGAAACTTCGTCATGTAGCTGGGGACATGACATTGGTTAACCCCTATCAGAAGCCACAAAAGCTCATAATGAGATTGCTTCAACTATTCTCCAATGATGATGACTGGGTCCTAGACCTTTTTTTGGGCACAGGTAATTTCAATTTTAACAATTTTCATTAGTCATGGTTGATTGGCCACCTCTAAGTGGTTTTCTGCTGTTTCAGGAACGACTCTGGCTTGCTCCTTAAAGATGTTCAGGCACTGCATAGCTGTGGAGAAGGATGATGCTCAAGTGAGATTCATTAGAAGGAGAATCAATGGGCTGAATGAATGCCCAGATGAAGACCAAGAGGTTGGAAGGAAGCACATTGCAGACACGGAGAGATTCCAACCGGCTTCAAGGGAGCCTGTTCCCCCACTTGCAGATGAACCGGGGGACATGACTGACCTTGAAGAGCCAATCTTGGAGCAAGAGAGGCAGGATATGTGTTCTAAGGTTCCAGAGGATCCCATTATGCTTGAGCCTAAGGAAAGCTATGATCAGCTTCTATTGTAGGTTCATATTACTCTTGTAAAACACATGAAATGTAAAACATCATTTTAATAGAAATATAATGTCGAGTTCTGCTTCCACTTTGTGTTCAGCTTGATTTATCTTGAGCATTTCTCTGATGAATGTGTGAATGTTTCTTAGTATAATTTTTTTGATTATAATCTTCTCTTGGGAATGCTTTTGTGAAATTTATTTCATATTCTGTGAATATGGCCCAGCATTCAATGACGATCTTAACTATACAAAGGGGATGATCCTAATTGCCTTGTTAAAATGTTCCGATTTTTGCAACACGTGTACTCTGATTTTCGAGTAGCTTTTAATTAGATATAGTATGTGCTTGTTGAGGTTATAGATGTAATGAAGGAGCTTCCCGAACTCTTACTTGTACCTTCAACTCTAATCTCTTGTCAAAGATCATGATGTGGGATTCTTGATCATGCTGGACAACTAGTTTTCATGGCACCAAGTATTTTATTATATCTATCTTGACTACTTGGGATATGAGATCAAGCTTCTAGTGACAATATTTACAAGCAAGAACAAGTGATGCTTTCTAGATATTGTGAAATGCCCACTTTATTGCTTCATATCATGGTCTTTAGGTAAAAAGGAATAGAGAACATGTCTTTGTTCTCCTTTGTTGTGACTCAGTGCTATACATATACATACACATATACACACACATACAAACTTGTACGCATGTGTACATACACACCTGTACGCATGTGTACATACACACACATACACACACTATACATACATATGCATACACACACATACACACACACACACACACACATGTATACATACACACACATAGATACATACACACACATAGAGACACACACATACACACACACACACATAGAGACACACACATACATAGGTATGCAAACACAATGCACATGCATACATATATACATACATAAACACACATACATACACTCACATATATCTCACAAGGAAGGAGATAAGGAAGAGAGCTCACACACACACTCTCACAATCAAAGAGAAGCACACACTTAGATTGAGGCAAGGAAGAAGAATCTTCTTCTTCTTCTATTACATAAAAAGGAATGTACACGAAGACCTAAAATAAGATACAACAAGTGCAATATATAAACACCAGTACATAAGGAAAAGACTAATGTCCGCGAATGAGTGAGCTGGCAAGGAACAAATGTGCCATCACTCTCGGTAGGTAAATCTAATAAAGCTCAATGAAGTATCCCTGACATATATCGGCGTGACCACTATACATGTCAAAGAAAGGAAAAATCGATACGTGTCATCCTAGATCATCACATGTTGAGCTTGATATCTCAACACTACCCCTCAAGCTCAACATCATATCCTCCAAGCATCTCTCGAAACTTCTTCAACTTCTCAGCTCCAAGTGAACATATCAACAACCTGCTCATCTGTTCTCACATAAACAAGATCAATATCACATGCTAATACTTTCTCTCTGATGAAATGATAATGTACCTCCTTATGCTTTGTTTTGGCATGAAAAACAGGGTTCCGTGTTAACTGTATGCTGCTAAGATTATCACAATAGATAGTGATAGGCTTTTGTAGTTCCACACCTAAATTTGCAAGTAGCATCTCCATCCATGATGCCTCACATGCTACCATTGTAGCACCTCTATACTCAGCCTCTGCACTCGACAAAGCAATAGTGGGTTGCTTCTTGCTGCTCCATGTAATAGTTGCACCTCCAAGTGAGAATAGAAAGCCACTAGTAGATCTTCTATCTGGAGTACTACCAACACAATCTGCATTGGTGTATCCATGAACTTGCAAATCTACACCAGCTTCATAAAATAGTGCATAATCTAAAGTAGCACTCACATAACGTAGAGTGTGCCTCAGAGCATCCAAATGTGGTAGATCTTCTATCTAGAGTACGACGAGCCCAATCTGCATCGGTGTATCCATGAACCTGCAAATCTACAACAACTTCATAAAACAATGCATAATCCAAAGTAGCACTCACATAACGTATAGTGCACCTCAGAGCATCCAAATGTGTCTTCCTAGGAACCTGCATAAACTCACTTTCAAGTCCAACAGTATAGCTTAATTCAGGCCTTGTAATTGTGAGATATATAAGACTTCCCACAATTTCCCTATACATAGTAGCATTTTCCAATGCTTCACGTGATGTAGTATCCAACTTTAAATAATGATCTAATGGTATAGAAAATTGCGTACAATCATCATTACCAAACTTTTGTAGCATATTCAAGGCATATTGCCTTTGTGACTGTTAAAGTGGCATGAACGCATGGGCATTCTTTTAGTTTTTAAAGGTTATAAGGGGGGCAGTGAAAAGGCACAAGTCCCATACAAATGGACATGGGAATATGTATAAATATATTAGTTTGCTTAATGAAACGACAACACGCATTGTGGTATGGTTCTGTCATGGATTCATGTCGGTATTCTCCTTCTCCATCATCTTCTTTGTCAATTATGTGCATTGTCAATTGTAAGTACGAATCTCTATTTTTTTACTGTGACGGATGATGACATTCATTCGTTAACACTGGCACCGTCTGGGCTTACCACCCCTTAGCTCTACCGGCTGGAGCATATGAGGAAGGCGTTGCACTTCTGACCTCTGCACTTTCGTCTATCATGCTTCTTGGATGATCCATCAGGTCTGCAACTCAGGACTAATGACACGGTTGAATTGGATCATGCGACGCCATCCACCTCCCCTTTTACCTCTGCCGTGATTATCATCATTGCATTCAGATTAGTCAGTTTGCACTGTAGCCAATCTTCTGTGTCAAGTGAGGGTGCAATGAAGTAAGAAGAGTTGTACGTGGCTATGACTGCTGCCACAGTCCAACACCATCATCCTCGCTTGCAAGGCAAACAGGGGTCATGAGAAATCTCTTCTCTCTACATGCAACAAAGGCCACACACAAACATTTTCTCCTGTAGGAGCTGCTGCACTTTGACTACCCTGCCTTGCGTCACCTCCATGGAAGCCTAAAACTTTTGCAGGACATCAATGATCATTTAGAGCTTCCAACAATCTTCGTCCCAGTACGAACGCGATGCTGCTTGATTATATACAGTCACTATTATATGCAAGGCTATATCAGGAGTTGAGCTGTCAACATATGTTTGACATATTAAAATAGATTCAAGAAAAGGTTGATGGATAGATGTGCGAAGTCACAAAAAAAATTTTCAACAGATTAAAGATCTGCACTGATCATTCCGGTGCCTTCCCATTCCGGTGATGTGCGCACCTTGCCAACACGCACCATCACCCAATTAGTCTCCATAATTAGTCTCACCCAATCCGTTGCTGCCCGTATTTCGATCCGATGCTAACCGTATTTCAGACTTTCAGTCCAGTGATAACCAGATAATTCGGTGTGAAGGATTTACTCTCTCTGGTGCGGTCGACTTCATCCGATGCTGAGAGACCGTAGTTCGGCCATAGTTGTGCTTTGCACACTCATTTTCAGGCTTAATGCTGGGCGCAGACATCTCCTTCGTGCCATTCCCGACCATGCTCTCTGTTGCTTGCTCCTTCCAGTGAGTTTTTGGTGCCTCAGTGCTAACATGGTACTTATCCCGGTTAAATTTCGATCCCTCTGTGCATCCGCGCCAGTGCCCCAACATGCTTTTGAGTGTTACGTGATGGACATCTCGACCCTCTAGTGCGCACGGTGCAGTCTTTGTGTGTCGATGCATAGGGGCCTCATCATAAATGGTATGATTGGGGAGTCTCGGGATGAGCATCGCGCTGATTATCGAATGGCGGCCATGCACGAATGGGGCCCTGTTGATTATCTCTGGACTACTCTTTGTCCTTGCATCAACCGTTGTTGTCCGGCCTTAATTCCCATTTGGTCTGGTGCTTCCAGTGTTTCCTTCCTGCGTTCGACAGTCCAGTGCACGAGAGATGACAGCATAAGATTCATCATCGTAATAAAAACACAACAGAGCGAGCGTGAGAAAAAGAGAGAGAGAGAGAGAGAGAGAGAGAGAGAGAGAGAGAGAGAGAGAGAGAGAGAGAGAGAAGAGTGCAAAGCAATAAGTTTTTGTCCCAGTTTTGATATTCTGTTTTGTCTGTACCTCTCCATTGTTTAATTTTCTTTCATTGGCATGATCTATGATTATATTCACCATAAATTATTTTCCCCTCTACTTGATGTTTATACAAATGCTTATCTAAGTTATGTGTTTGCTTCACGGACTCTGTTGGCTTAAAGGAATGCTTTTTATTGCATATCATGATTTGGGATGGTTGTTCCTTTTGAGCATGAGTTATGGAAACCCTATCACATGAAAGTTTGTATCCTATTGGCTAGCACGTTGAATGGTGCTGAGAGAATGCATGCGGACTGAGTGCGAGGTAGCGTTAACTCGGCAGAAGCACTCCTTTGTTTTGTTTTCGGCACTGGGAGATTGTGAGGTAGTGTTAAGTCGGCAGAAACACTCCATGTGGATTGTGAATGTGAGGAAGCGTTGATACGGCAGAAGCATTCACTGATTTTCTTTTTCATTTGTGTGCATGTTCTAAGTGATGGATGATGTCAGATATGGGATACATGCCTTCATGTTGATTTGAGTCTTCATATATGGTTATTTGATGATGATCATACTAATCCAAAAAGACAAGCTCTCCTTGATCATTATTTGATGATTTATGTTGTACTTATGGGGAGCCGAATATGCAGCATCGAAGTGAAGATTGGTGCTGATAATGCGCTTATTGGCTCATTCATCCCTCTTGCAAATTTACATAGATTGTAAATGATAATGATGTATTGTAGAAAGACCTATGAATATGATGTAATTGATGAGCTATGTAATTATGCCATTTTCTGTACTTCATGCGAAAGCATATAGAAGGGCAGACTATGGGTTGTGTGTAATGTATTTGCATATATTTCAGTTCCAGGCACTTTGCTTTACAATACACATTTTTCATAGTTCTGGATTATTATGGGCATTATCTTACCTTCCATACCATGGATTTGGGCTATGCATTTTGGTTGGTGGATAATGTTTCATAGGGTAGAAGCATTTAGAAAACCTAGGACATTGGTAAGCACGGTGTGGGGTTCGAGTCCACCATGCATGCCTGTGTTAAAGTGGCATGAACACATGGGCATTTTTTAGTTTTTAAAGGTTTAATTGAAGGGTTCACTAAGGGGGTGCAATGAAAAGGCACAAGTCCCATACGAATGGACATGGAAATATGTATAAATATATTAGTTTGCTTAATGAAGCGACGATGCGCATTGTGGTATGGTGCTGTCATGGATTCATGTCGGTATTCTCCTTCTCCATCATCTTCTTTGTATGATGACATTCATTCGTTAACAGTGACATCCATATACCTATTTTTGTATGTATAAACTCAATGCCCAAGAAATAGCGCAACACACCAAGATCTTTCATGTCAAATTCCTACATAAGAAGTTGCTTTACCTCTTTAATGCTTTCTTCATTATCAGCACCTACAATCAAGTCATCAACATAAATAGCCACAATCATGATGCCATCATCACCCTTCCTTGCATATAGTGAATGATCTACATCACACATAGAAAACCCAATGGTGGATAAGTAATTAGCAATCCTTGCATGCCATGCATGAGGAGCTTGCTTCAACATGTACAAAGCCATTTGCAACCTGCAAGCATATTCTGGATGCTTTGAATCTCCATATCCTTGTGGCTGGTCCATGTATACTTCTTCTTGTATCTCACCATGTAAGAAAGCATTCTTCACATCCAATTGATGAAAAGTCCATCCTTTTGCTCTAGCTAATGCAACAAGTGTTTGGCAGTAGACATTTTAGCTACAGGGCTGAATGTTTCCTCATAATCAATGCCATATGTCTATGCATATCCTTTTGCTACCAATCGTGCTTTGTATGTGCTTATGCTACCATCAACATTGTGCTTTACATTGTAAACCCACTTGCAACCTATGGGTTTCTTTCTTTGCAACAATGGAACCAACTTCCATGTTTTGTTTCCATAAAGTGAAGCCATCTCCTCATCCATAGCTTTTTTCTAATCTTCATTTCCAAGTGCCTCTTCAAAACAAGAAGGTTCAACATCTTGTATTACCTTTTTCATGTAGGCACAATGACGAGCCATGGAACTATCATATATTAATTGTTGTACAAAATTCCCCATCCTCCCAGATCTTCTTGGTCTTGGGTCACTTCTCCTTGTATCAACTACATGTGCCTTTCTAACTCTTGGAGTCTTGATAGAGGGCAATCCAAGTTCCTCATCAAGACTCTTTTATGAACCACTTGAATCTCCATCAACGTCTTCAAAACCTGCACATGTTTTATGACCAGTAGAAAACTTTTGTTTATCTTTCTTGGATGTATTTGATGAATTTGTTGGACTGAAATTTCCACGCAATCTTCCACTCCGTGGATTTGAGTTGGAACTATTGCTTGGTGATGCATCTGGTCCACTCAAAGTTTGAGATTCTACACTTGAGTTTTCAACATTTTCTTTGTCATTTGGTTCAAGATTTAGTCCTTCTTTGGCATCTGCATAGAAGCTTGACATTTCATCAAATACAACATCTCTGCTCACCTTCACCTGTCGTCTGAGTGGGTTATAACATTTATATCCCTTTTGCTCTTGGGAGTATCCAATGAAGATACAATTTTCTGCTTTTGGATCAATCTTCATCCTCAATTCATCTGGAACATGTACATATGCAATATAGCCAAAAACTTTGAGATGTGATAAGTTCAACTTTTTACCTATAAACTTCTCCTTAGGCGTAACTTGATGTACAACAGCAGTCAGAGTTCTATTCATGATGTATACATCAGTATGAATAGATTCTGCCCAATAACAATGAGGCATATTCTTCTCTGCCATCAAGGCTCTTGCTATTTCTGCAATATGTCTATTTTTGCATTCAGCAACACCATTCTATTGTGGTGTGTACCTGCATGAAAACTGACGTCGAATTCCATGACCTTTTTGAAAAATGCTGAACTCATTTGATATGTATTCACCTCCTCCATTAGATCTTAATGTCTAAATATACTTCTCTATTTGCTTCTCCACCATAGCTTTAAAATTCTGAAAGTGAGTGAATACCTCACTCTTCTCTTTCATGAAATAGACCCGCAGTTTCCATGTATGGTCATCAATGAAAGTAACATAAAACCTACAACCACCCATAGATGTGGTCTTTGCAGGACCCGAAACATCTGTATGTACTATTTCTAGCACATTCTCACTAACATGCTTGTCATGCGGAAATGATTATCTTGATTGTTTACCAAATTGACATGCTACACATACCTTTTGCATCTTTG
Source organism: Ceratopteris richardii (assembly GCA_020310875.1). Classification (NCBI taxonomy): domain Eukaryota; kingdom Viridiplantae; phylum Streptophyta; class Polypodiopsida; order Polypodiales; family Pteridaceae; genus Ceratopteris; species Ceratopteris richardii. The sequence goes on along the minus strand of CM035439.1, from coordinate 143,440,617 downwards.
CAACCTTGAAATTTGCTAGTCCATGGAGAATCTCCTTTGACTGCATCAATTTCAGCCTTTGCAAGTTTGCATGTTAAATTTGTTTGTGCGAGATCTCTATATCAACAATAACTCCTGCACCTTCTGCAAACATGGCTGCATTCATTTAAGGAATTTTCACATTTAAGGTGAACATCCTACCCACTTTGTTTCCTTTCGCGATCAATCTTCCATCGCGTTTGTATTCTTCTACATATAACCCACCAACATTGAACTTGACTTGTTATCCCTGGTCAACCATTAGTCCAACAGAAACGAGATTCCTTGTTATATTTGGAAAATGCATCACATCAACAAAGTTTTTTACCTTCCCATCCTCCATAGCCAATGCTATGTTTCCTGTATGCTCTATAGGGTGTGATGTGTTATCACTTGTTTCATCATATCCAGGAATTGGTGATTTTTGCAAAGTACTAAACCATTCCGCATGATTGGTCATGTGATTTGAAGCACCTGAATCAACATACCAGACATTATCATTCGATTTTGAAATGCGAGTAGACATCCTATTCATCATGTGATGTTGAACCATGAACTCCTTCTCAGAATCATCTACACTTGTGGATGAATAGTTATTTTGCTGCCTTCTGTTATTTTGATTTTTCAACCTGCAATCACGTTCAAAGTGTCCAAGTTTACCACAATTCCAACATCCTTTACTATCATTTCTTTGGAAATATTTGCGACCTCTTTGGCTCCCCCTGCCTCGAAATTCGCCTCCTCCTCCTGCATGATTCTGTTGTTGACCTTGGTCTTGGTTACTGTTTCCTCTTCCACTTCCAAAACCTCTACCTTTGCCTCTTCCTCTACGAGAGTATAATACTTGCTCATAATTGGGCTTTCCTTGGGAGTTTGAATCTTCACCAAGATTCTTTTCTTGAATAATCAGCATGGATACCAAATCAGCGAAATTCGAAATATTTTCTCCGGTATGTATAGAAGTTTTGAGCTGCTTATATGCATCTCCTAAACCACGAAAGCACACTTCCACCTTATCATCATCATCTACATTCATGCCAATAGATGCAAGTGACTCAAATATGCTTTTGATTTTCAGAGTGTAGTCACTTACTGACATGCTTCGTTTGTCCAATGTATGCAGCTCGTTCTTGAGTTGCAATTTTTGTGCCTTTGTATTGGTCTCATACAAAGTGACCAAACTATTCCAAGCCTCTTTTGAAGTCTTGGCATCCTCTATGGGTCCAATCATGCTATTCTGTATGCTAACAGATAGCCAATACATTATCTTTCGTGCTCCTTGATTCCATTCCTCATATTCTCTTAACTCTTCTGCAGTCCGATTCCTCTCTGGTAACTGCAGAGCGTTTTTGTTCTGTCCTTCGATGTACTTCTAGTAGCCTTTTCCCATCAAGAAATTCGGCAGTCTGAATCTCCAAGCATGGAAGTTGTTCTTGTCCAGCTTATCACTCATAAGCTGGCTCACTCCATCTACGTTTGCCATTTTTGCAGCAATTCACAACACTGCAAAACACTACAAGTAGCGCTTCTACTTGAACACTATCGCACTATGGCATGATAGTTCGATCTCAAAAAAACATAGTTTTCCTTCATCAATAGTATCACTTGAAATCCTAGATTTGGAATATATGAGTGTTGTCGAACACGATGCAAGTTACACTTTCTGAAACTAACCTGGTTTTTCTATGGGCCACACCTTGCAGGCTCGAAACGGAGGTCAGATGGCTCTGAAACTTCGATCTAACAAAAATGTGTGATCCTAAAGGGATAACTCTCAAAAATATTTTGAGATCTTCTACCTTCACATCGATTTTCGTAGCAAATGGAGGTCGTTTGTGAATCAGTTTTTCTCCAGGCCTTGCTGCATACTCTTCACCATCGCCTTCTCCACGTGCTCTCTAAAGCCACACTGGCTCTGATACCATGTCACGAGAAAGGCGATAAGGAAGAGAGCTCACACACACACTCTCACAATCAAAGAGAAGCACACACTCAAATTGAGGCAAAGAAGAAGAATCTTCTTCTTCTTCTTCTTCTATTACATAAAAAGGAATGTATAAGAATGACCTAAAACAAGAATACAACAAGTTCCATATATAAAGTACATAAGGAAAATGGTAATGTCCATGAATGAGTGGGCTCGCAAGAAACAAATGTGCCATCACGCTCAATAGATAAATCTAATAAAGCTCAATGAAGTATCCCTGACATAAATCAGCATGATGACTATACATGTCAGAGAAACAAAAAACTAATACATGTCATCCTGGATCATCACATGTTGAGCTTGATATCTAAACAATATACACCTATATACACGTACACATATCTGCATACATACATATACATACACACACATGCATATACACACACATACACACACACATACATACATACACAAAGACACACACACACACACACATATATATATATATATATATATATATATATATATATATATATATATATATATATATATATATATATATATATATATATATATATATATATATATATAGTGAGAGAGAGAGAGAGAGATTTCTAATCCATTTTTTTCATATGTGTAGATATTATCGATCGTAGTAGAGAGAGAAAGGAAAAACTTACTCTCATAGAGAATCTTATTGATGTAATTCGATGGCAATGCACCATAGTGCACTCTCCTTCTCGAGAGCTCCACGACGATATGGGCAGAGTAGAAAACCGAGCTCATAAGCTCACACACAGTACTCCACATAGAGGCTGCAGAATACGCAGAAAACACAGTACACAGGGAGCGGAAAGACAGACTACTTAGGTCTTACAACTACGGTCGAACTTTCAGTTCGTGACTGACCAGGCCACTATATGTTTTATTAATGAACATATACAAAGAAGTGTCGAGTGGCCATTTGGCCTTTCACATGGACACCAACAATAACAATGTGCCACTAAAGGCCAACATGGCCAAAGTAACTATGGGAGAAAAATAAAGAATGATAAAGAATACCTGAGTGTAAGTATACAAAATATACCTCCCACCTGATGGGCATGTTACACAATGTACAAGTGACTGTGTAAGATCAAGAATCAAGTAACCCCCATCAAGTGACAACAGTGTTGAAAGCTATCTTGTGGTAGAGCTTTAGTCAAAGCATCCGCAACATTATCTCGAGTGTGAACCTTCTCAAGAATAATGCGCTCAGTGGCTAAGCAATCTCTAATAAAGTGATACCTCACCTCAATGTGCTTGTTCTTTGCATGATAGACTGGATTCTTAGCCAAAGCAATGGCACTCTGACTATCACTGAGCAAGCAAGGTACATGTTGAGGTAAACCCATATCACAAGCAAGACGAGAAAGCCACAATGCTTCCTTACATGCCTCACTTGCTGCAACATACTCTGCTTCTGTGGTGGAAATAGTTGTACATTCTTGAAGATGAGATCTCCAAGAGATAGCACTTCCAGCAAAATGAAAAATGTATCTTAATGTAGACTTACGATTGTCTACACAACCAGCATAGTCAGAATCTGTGTAACCAATAATGGATGCTTTCCCTCTACCTAAGCATAGACACTTGTCCTTACTGCCACTCAGATATCTCAAAATCATCCTGACCGCTTCCCAATGTTTCTTGCCAGGATTAGACATATATCTACTCACAACTCCCACTGCAAATGCAATGTCTGGTCTCGTAGCTACCATAGTGTACATGAGACTACTAACAACAGACTGATAGGGAATTTTGTTCATGAATTCCTTTTCCTCATCTCATTTGGGGCAATCATCCTTACTCAATTTCACATATGTCGATAAAGGTGTACTCAATGCCTTTCCACCCTACATATTGAACCTGTGAAGTTCTTTGGATATATACTCACTTTGAGACAAGTATATGCATCTTTTACTCCTATCATGAGTAATGCGCATGCCAAGAATATGTTTGGCATCCCCCAAATCCTTCATATCAAATGTCTGACTTAACTTCTTTTTGAGAATTGACATGTCATAAGAGGACTTCCCAGCAATCAACATATCATCGACATAAAGTTTCAAACATATCAAGCTGCCATCTGAGAATCTCTTTGTGTAGAGACAATGATCCTCATTGCTTCGAGAATAGCCTTGAGACTTCATAAAAGCATCAAACTTTTGGTACCATTGTCTAGGGGACTATTTAAGTCCATACAAGCTCTTCTTGAGCTTACAAACTAGACTTTCCTTGCCAGGAACCACACAACCCTCTGGTTGTTCCATATAGATCTCATCTGTAAGATCTCCATGCAAGAAAGCAGTTTTCACATCCTTTTGGACTAACTCTAAGTCCTCTATTGCAACAAGTCCAAGCAACATGCACAGGGTAGTCATCTTGACCATTGGAGAGAAGATTTCCTCAAAATCAACACTGGTTGTTGCTTAAAACCCTTTGCAACAAGTCGTGCTTTATACTTTGGAGAAGCACTATCTGATGTGAATTTCAGCTTATATACCAATTTACATGGTAAAGCTTTCCTGCCATTTGGCAGAGGTACTAAATCCCAAGTACCATTCTTGTGAATAGAATCCAACTCATCCTTCATGGCACACTCCCACTTGACATCATCCTCTGTCTGCATAGTCTCTTTGTAGCAAGAAGGCTCACCGGCATCTATTGGCATAACAAAATCTAAACCTGGAATATATCTATCAGGTGGATGTGAAACACGTGTAGAACGTCTCATTTGTTGCTGAATAGGAACATGTGTAGACTGATCTGAATGGACATTCTCTTGAACATCCCTATGTGCAGCATTTTTATGCATGCTAATCGGAGCATTAGTATCCTCAAACACCACTCTGCTCACTTCAACCTCCTTAATGGGCTCTTTATGCATCTTAGACTCATTGAAAATGACATCACTACTTCTGATCACTCTCCGTGTTTCAGGATCCCATAAGGGATATCCAAATTGTCCTTCTCGACCATATCCAAGAAAAACGCATTTCTTTGACTTATGGTCCAACTTTTGTCTAAGATTCTTTGGTATATGAACATATGCTTTACACCCAAAAACTCGAAGATGATCATAATATGTTGGCTTCCCTATTCACAGATCTTGTGCCACTTTCAAATCTTTGGCAATACTAGGTGAAAGGTTAATCACATGAATTGTAGTCAATACTGCTTTTGCCCAAAAGCCTTGTGAGAGGTTTGCATGATGCAACATAGAGACTACTCTATGTTGAATAGTTCTATTCATCCTCTCAGCTACACCATTCTCTATTGGGGTATAAGGAGTTGTAAACTCTCTACGAATCCTCTAGACTAACACAAAAGGCAGAATTCATGTGAGGTATACTCACCCCCATTATCTGAATGTAAAGCCTTAAGCTTAGTTCCTTTTTCAGTCTCAACTGAAGCAAGCCATTTTCTGAAAGTAGGTAATACCTCATCCTTCGATTCGATAGGATATACCCAGACTTTTCTAGTAGCATCATCTATGAAAGTGGCAAAGTAAAGAGAACTACCTAAGGACCTAGTGGGCATAGGACCACACACATCTGTATGGACGAGATGTAAAGGCTGAATTGAAGAGTTAATGTGCGTTCTATGCACATTTCTGGTTTGCTTTCCATATTGACAATGCTCACAAAATGAAAAATTAGAGAAAGATAACACAGGTAAGTAGCCAGGACGAGAAAGATATTCCATTCCACTACGAGATATATGGCCCAAACAACCATGCCAAATACAAGCCATAGGCTGTTGAGTAACAACTAACAAGTGTTCTTTCTGTGATACAAATAAAGGATAAAGTGAGCCAACTTTGCTGCCTTTTGCAATAACCATCTTGCCCTTTGATATAGGAAAGGACTGAGCATAGAAGACTAACTTGTAACCAAGGTCATCAAGTTGACCAACTGACATCAAACTGTGTGATAAGTGAGGTACATGGCATACATTATGCATAGTAAATTTTGAATCATCAATGAACTGCACAACCACATCTCCAATCCCCACAATGTCACACTGGTAAGAATCACCAAATCTCACGGTACCAAGAGACTTTGCTACATAATTAGAGAACCATTCTCTGTGTGGTGTCACATGGAAAGAAGCACCAAAATCTAGCAGCCAGGTGTGGGAAAGAGAATCAGCCATAAGTGCCTCAGTTGGCACAGTACTATCAAGTGTCAGCACATCTGCATCATCAAAAATAGCATTAATTTCTTCAATCTTCACAATCGAAGTAGATGGTGCAGGTAACTATTTAACATGCCCATCAACATTCTGTCCTTTACCTTTAGCATTCTTTAATGCATAACAATCTTTCTTCACATGTCCTTTCTTATGAAAATAATAGCATTCCATATCCCTCTTCCTTGATTTACTTCTACTCTTATTCCGTTGACCATTCTTTTCCTTGTTCTTGCTCCTATCATGTTGCTGATTCTTTCCTTGGTAAGAATCACGAACATTATATGCATCTCCACTCTGAGTGCCAAGTTGCCAACCATAGATTTTCTACGAATCTCCTCACTCAAGACTGCTCCACATATGTCATCGTAGATGAGTTTACCACCAGGTGCACTATTGCTAATAGCTGTGTAGAACGTATCCCATGATGATGGCAGGGTGCATAACAACAATACTACTTTCATCTCATTATCCATATACATTTTTTGAGCCTTTAACTGGGAGAATATAGCATCAAACTCATTTAGATGAGCAGCAACACTATCTGTGTCCTTCATGCAAAGGTCATATAATTTTCTCACCAGATACACTTTATTTGATGCCGTCTCTTTTTCATATGTATTGCATAACTTCTTCCAAAGCTCCTCTGCACTTTCACAATCTAATACTGTAAAGTAAACATTATTTGCCAGGTAGACCTGGCCATTTCATCTAACTTATACCAATCATCTTCATCCATGTCAACAGGCTTCTTTGAAATCCCATTTACTGGCTTCCATTGCCTCCTTTGAATTAGCACATCTTTAATCTGATTCTTCCACAGAGCAAAGTTTGTGCCATCAAATTTTTGGATCTCAAAATGGTCTTTGCCCTGCAAGTTATAGCTCCTCCTCGGAACACTAGCACTAGACCCTGATCCACCAGATGTGCCTGAGACCTCTGATGCGATGATGGTAGAGAATTGAATAGAATGATAATGTTGACCAATAGAATCCAACTAGGCTTATCGAGCACCTATGAACAACATTCATACATCTCCTATGGCGAGGCTGGGTAATTCTTCCACCTGCATCACCGAAGAGACCCCAACATCTGGGTGTCTCCCAGTTAAGAAAACCTCACCACGACCCTCTTTATCAAACGTAAAAGGCTTTATGCAAAGAACATAACTGCTATATCAATGACCACATTGACATACATAAGCGGTATCCACATAAGCATACATGGTGTTTATGTGCCTAATATGTGCAGTAAAATGACACTAAAAGGCTGAATACACAGCCCAAAAACTAGTGAGTACACCTGCAGGTGTTTGTCAGCTCTGATGTTCTAGGCTGAAAAACCTGCATAAATTTTGCAACAACTGCTCCCACCAAAACTGAAACCTTTCAAGAAACCTGTAGTTTTACGAGTGTGGCTGAAAACAGCCCCAAAGGTTGATATTTATTGTCAGAGAAGTACAAAGAACACTCTTCTTGATGTTCTTGGACCTGTGTGAAGAGAACTATGTGCAGAAGTACTCCAAAATGGCTCCAAAAGAAACCCCAAAAATGCTTCCAAAATAGGCTTTGAAAGCAAAGGATGAAGCTTTGAGGGACAAAAACATGTTCAAGGTAATGTCAAAATTAGTCTCTCCCATCTTCTTTAGACACCAAAAGAGTGTAGCTTAGTGGAAAGAGATTGCCATGGTTAAGTGAGCTCTAGGGAGAACAGTGCTGGGATGGGTGACCTCCCGAGAAGACCGGGAACCTCTATATTCCTTGATCGTTGAGGTCCTCCCTCGCGTGCAGCCAACGACACCAACGGTGACTTCGGTGACTTGGATGACAAGGTATGCCATGCTAATGCCTTGTTCGCTGCCTTAGTCATCTTCACTCGCACAAAAGGAACAAAGCTTTTGCCTCAAACTGCTCTGATAGTAGTGAAGTAATTCGATGGCGATACACCATAGTGTGCTCTCCTTCTCGAGAGCTCCACGACGATATGCTCAGAGTAGAAAACCGAGCTCCTAATCTTGCACATAGTACTCCACATAGAGGCTACAGAATACACAGAAAACATAGTACACAGGGAGCACGAAGTTAGAATTCTTAGGTCTTACAACTACGGTTGAACTTTCAGTCCATGACTGACCGGGCCACTATATGTTTTATTAAAGAACATATACAAAGAAGTGTCTAGTGGCCATTTGGCCTTTCACATGGACACTAAGGGTAACACTTATGAGAGGGAAAGTTCCACCTAATTCCTTAGGGGTTGTCATGCATGAGTATGCAGACATGCTAGATAAGGAATTAGACTTTACGATAGAGATGCTTACCCAACAGCCAGACAAAGGCTCCTCTACAGCTCCATTTTTAGTGTTAGGCAGCTAGTATGTATTTATAAATATTGGAAGATGTAATTGGAAAGGACACACATCGAAAGGATGTGGTGTAACATTGTAACCCTTTGATAATGAAAAAGGATGCGGAAGCGATGCGCAGAGAAGCATGACATTGGACTGTGAGCCTAGGCGATGTGCCTATGGAATGTTTTTGGTGCACGTTTTACTTATCTTGGTGTATTAATCATTTACTACTTCATATATTTAGTTATTTTGGTGATCTTGTATGCCTAACGCTTTGTTGGTGAAGATATAAGTTAATTGTGGTTGCGTGTCGATTAGCAGTGAAGAAGATCATATGATTCTGTGTAATTGAACAATATACTATGTCGCGGTGAAGTATTTTGCTTAATGTTAAAATTCTGGTGATGGAATTACTATTTATAAGTCTGTTGGTGGATAATCAGAGTAAGATGATGCATAGTTCTGTGTAGTGAGTATTCATCTAGGAAAATAACCATAGGGCCTCTGGAATAGAGACCCCTGACCATCCCAAGAACCCACTAGTGGATTTATTCTAGTAGACAGTTAACACTGGTGCCGGCCATGGTGCATGGAATAGGCAGCCTCAGGGCAGATTAAGGTTGGAAGAAAGAAAGAATTTTATGATATATGCATGTAACACATTTCGGTGAATCTTACCCAAAGTACCGAAGTGATCAGCATCCCTAGAAAGTTACTAGCACATTGGGAACACCCTCCCGTGGTAGTGGTGAAGGACCATCGTTTGAAGGAAAGCGTGATACACGGACTAGTGGAATGGCACCCTAGTATTTTCTTGTTCAAGGACTATAGAGTATACCAAAATTTCAACCAATCTCATCTATTCAAAGTGCGGTTAGGCCATGATGTGATGATTCTTTTCTTTTCTCCCTCATGGACCTTCTTAGGCCATGATGTGATGATTCTGCCTCTTGTCCAAGTTGCTACACTTTTGCTTTACCTTTAGACTTCCATATTTGAGTCTTTCAATCTGAGATGCTTCACATCTTCTGAGGTATCCTTCTCTTCAATTTTAATAGGGTTATCCTTAACACGTTTTGGAAAATCTTCTTCAAGATCATAAGGTAACTTGATCTTCATACATGAATCTTCATACCAAGAACTATTCTCATCAAACACTACATCTCTACTCATTAAGAACCCTTTGTTTGTTGGGTTGTATAACCTATAGCCTTTTGGGTTGTTGTCAAATCCAATGAACACACATCTTTCTACTTTTGGATCCATGTTTCCTCTAACCTCTGAAGGAACATGAGCATAAGCAATACATCCAAAAATATTACAATGGTCCAAGCTTAGTCTTCTTCCATTCCAAGCTTCATATGGTTTCATGCTATTAAGTGACTTTGAAGGTAACTTGTTAATCAAATAGGCGACCGTGGACATAGCCTCAACACATTAATAATTAAGTGTGTTTTTCATTTAGCATAGACCTTGTAGCTTCAACAATTGTCCTATTTCTTCTCTGTGTCACCCCATTTTGCTTTAAAATGTACCTTTTAGTAACTTCTCTTTTGATTCCCCTCTCTTGAAGGAAAGAATCAAATTCATGGGACAAGTATCCCCACCCTCCATCTGAACTTAGCCTTTTTAGTGTTTTACCTGTTTGATTCTCCACAACGGCTAAATACCCTTCAAACATGAACAAACTTCATCCTTGTGTTTCATAAAGTATAGTATAGTCCATCTAATACAATCATCAATTAAGGAGACATAATACCTTGATCCAGATATTGAAGCATCCTTGCTAGGTCCCCATACATCTATATGAACCAAGTCCAAGAGATCTCCATGCATATATCCTTTCTTCATGAATGGTAACCTATGAGAATTTCCAAATTGACATGCACTGCACTTATAAATCATGTGCTGCTTTGACAAATTAGGGAGTCCAAGTACACTTTGGTCCCTGCAAAATTGCTTTAATAATTTTTAACCAATATGTGCTAACCTCTTGTGCCATACTTCAAATTCAGTGAGTGTCTGACTACCATAACTAAAGAGATCAATGTTCCTTCTGCCTTGTAATTCAACTGTAAATAGTCTACCTATCTTTTCACCCTTTGCAATCCTCCTAAATTCTTGACTTGGATCTTCAGCAAATGCTCCTCCTTATGTGAACCTTACTTGTAGGCCTTTCTCCACAATCTCTCCTACACTTATCAAATTCTTTGTAATGGTGGGGACATAGAGTACCTTGCTAAGTAGGTTAATGTTTCCATCAGGTGCTTTTACATTTCCTATCTTCTCCTCCAAATACCTTGTATCATCATGTGTTTGCACTTCATGTTTGTTCCTTGGATCTTCTAAATCTTATAGGAGGGCCACATTTCCTGCCACATGGTTTGAGCAACCTGAATCTATGTAGAAAACATGCTCATCAGATTTACCTTGAGACAGTGCCATATTCATCATTAGCAATGATTCCTCTTGATTTGAGTCTTCTGTGTAGTTATTGAGGTCTCTTCTTCCTCTATTGCCTCCTTAATAGTTTGAATGGTTGTATTTGTTGTGGTCACCATTGAAATTGTTGGGCCTTCCTCTTGAGTAGCCATAACTTCCTCTATTGTAACATCTGCCTCTTTGATTCCTTGAATTCCTAAAGCCATTTTCAGCTGTGTGATTGGTTAGTCCACAAATAGAACAAGGGTTAGACTCTTGGGGTATCCCCCTTCCTTGTCTTCCTCCTCTGCCTTTACCTCTACCATGTCTTCCTTTACCTCCATAGTTAGCTTGATGTATACCTACTTCGTCATCCACTTTCTTCCCTTTTCCATTGTTGTCTTTGGACTTACTTTTATCAGTATACAAGGCAAAAGATTGATTACTTTGGAGCCTTCTCCATTCTTCATAAGTTTAGCCTCTTGAGTAAGTAGTTGCTCAATAAGTGAATTGAAGTCTGGTACATGCATATCCATGTATAGGTCCATCGCTATGGTGAATGCTTCCCACTTGTCATCTGCCTTTAAGCTATTGATGATCTACCTTACAATTTTCTCTTCTTCTATTACCTCTCCAATGCTTCCCAACTGATATGCAATGTCCTTGAGCTTTGTGACAAAGTCAGTCACATTTGGTTTGGGAACTTTCTTGAGAGTTGTGAAGTCAAGCTAGAGTTGATGCTTCCTAGCCTTTGTACTTGAAGAGAAGAAGGCTTCAAGTGCATTCCATGCTTCATGAGATGTCTTACAACTTCTGATGTGAGGCAAAAAAAAAAATTGAGATAGAGTTGAGGAGACAAGACCTTGCAAGTGCATCCTTGAAGCACCATGTGCCTAATCTTTCTTGCTCTTCTTGTGTAGGTTGACCTTTATTCCTGAAACTTGGCATAACCTCATCTCCATCTACATAACCATATAGATTCCTGCCTTGAAGATAAGCTTCCATCCTTAATGACCAAGCTAAGTAGTTACCTCTTATCCAATTTGTCAATTGATGAAGGAAATCCATCGGGCATGTTGTCCAACCTTGCTCTCATACCATTGTGAAGAGATGGATTTGTATTTGATGAAGATGAAGTGGTGCTACAAAATCTTTGCACTCCACTAGACAAATGAAATCTCGAGATATATGGTGGGTCCTTTTAGCTTTCCAATGGATGTATTAGACACCCTATGTACCTTGGAAGATCACTCTCAAAAAGATGAATAAAAACACAAAAGTTTGAGCAATAGTCATTGTGAAGAAACTTTCTATTTTGTTCATATATGCTTTACTATTTCATGCACTGCTCATTCTCTAATCAAAATTGGCCAAAGAGCCTTTAGAAGAATCTAACTAGGAAGAAAAAAAACCTAGTGGGAGTTATTTAATAAAAAATGATTGACCATACTGAGAGAAATAAAGTTAGCAAGTCACATAGGTAATCTCGACTTTTTAGGAAGAAGAAGGTGTAGAGACATAGGCTACTTCTAATGAATATTTCCCACAACTGAGAAATCCAAATGCAAGGACACTTTGGCACCATAATTAGCTTTCCAATGGATGTATTAGACCAAGTTAAATCATTTAAAATGATGCACCATAATTAGAGAAATCATCTCTGCAATCTGACTAAAAAACTATGATTTCTAACAATGAACAGTTCACTCACATAGACATCAAGATATGGTCACAAATGATCATGAAATCAAATTTATATTGAGTGGAAATTAGAATTAAGGTATTGGTACATGTGTGTGCCTTGAGATCACAGTGTGATATGGCAAGAAGTGCAGCCAATATGTGTACAAATCATGTGACTAAATCACATGTATATATAGTGGTGACTAATGGAGCCAATATTTGAATTTGAAATCTTGCTTACCTAAATCACTTTTCCTAATTCTTAGTGATTGATTCTCAACTAACTTAGTCCCAAATTTGTAGCTTTCCTTTTTCTCCTCATCAAGTGAATCCAACCACTTTTGATTGTTCAATTTTTACATAAGGTAAATGCTCAAAGAGTTACAAGGGTGAGTTCATAAGTGAACTTCTCATATCTTTAATATTTGCTTCAAGTATAACATAAGTTTCTATGAAATTTGAAGACTCAAGCCAATACTTAGACTTGCCATGTCTTGTTCCAACAATATCTCCAAGCTGATCTTTTGAAGCTATAAGGGAAATGTTGATCTCTTTGGATACTACCTTCTCACAAACATAATGGTAGTGAACTTCCATATGCTTGTCACATGCATGGAAAATAGGATTAGCTGCCAAATGTATACTACTAATATGGTGGACATAAATTTATGGATTTATATAAAGAAGATGTAAATCTTCAAATAACATTTTGAACCACATTACTTCACATGCTGATTCTGCAAGCGCACGATACTCTACTTCTATAGATGAAGGCACCACCATTGGTTGTTTCTTTGAATGCCAAGATACAAGCCGATTTCCCATCATTAATATATAGCATCTCATGCTACATCGATCATGTTTATTTCATGCCCAATCTGCATCACTAAAAATATTTAATATAAAGATTAGTATCATGTAAGTAAATTTAAACATAATTTAAAGTGCCTTTCAAATAGCATAGCACACGCTTAGCCACATTCCAATGTACATTTGTGGGCTTGTGCATGAACTATGAAAGTACTCCAACTCCATAAGAAATATTAGTTCATGTACTTATAACAAACAAAAATGATCCAATTAGAGATCTATACATGTCTACATTTTTAAAATGAACACCATCATGTATACTCAATTTTATATTAGGTTTCAAAGGATTTGCAACTGCTTTACATTTTGACAAACCAAAATTTTGAAGTAAATCACATATGTACTTCTTTTGACTCAACCATATACCATACTTATCATAAATAACTTAAATTCCCAATGCATAACGTATAATCCGAAGATCTGAAATCTTAAATTCCATACATGATTTCTTCTTAATTTCATCAATCTCATCAATATCACTTCTTGTAATGATAAGCTCATCAACATAAATGCAAATATAAACACATTTATTTCTTATAAACTTCACATATAAAGAAGGATATGCAACACTTGGTTTGTATCCTTGAGCTTGCAAATAACTTATCAATCAATGATTCCAAGATCTAGGTGCTTGTTTCAAAACATATAATGCTTTTGTTAGCTTGCAAACAAAATTTGGATACTTTTCGTCTTTAAATCCTTCTAATTGCTCCATATAAACATGTTCTTGTAATTGACCATTCAAAAATGTATTTTTAACATCAATCTACAATATATTCGTACATTTACTTACTGCAACACTAAATTGTTCGACATTCTTACAATTGGGCTAAATGTCTCTTCATAATTAATTCCATATGTTTGTGCAAAGCCTTTTGCAACTAATCTTTCTGTGTACTTGGAAATATAACCATGAATATTTGTTTAAATACTATATACCTACTTATTTCCAATTACCTTCATCTTATTATCTCATAGTACAAGCTGCCATGTCGTGTTCTCATACAGTGCATCTATCTCTTCTTGCATTGCATTCGACCAATTAACATTTAAACTTGCATCTTCGAAACATGTAGGTTCCTGTTCTTCAATAACTTTTAACATAAAAAGTGAATCTGAAACACAATAAGATTCAATATACCTTTGTGTGGGCTTTCTTTCTCTTGAACTTCTCCTAAGTTCATGTTCATATTTAGAACTTTCCAATTTCTACATGATCACTTATCTCAACAAGCTTTGCTTAACCTTTTCCTTTCTCTTTTGATGTAGTTGATAATTTTTCTTCATGATGACCATTCTCATCTTCTGAGCTTACTCCCGTAGTATCATGTAAACCATTCTCAATTTCTTCTTGCATTTCTTCTTGAAACAGCAAAATAGGATTTGTATACAAACACAATAACTCATCAAAACATACATCACGACTAACAATAATTTCCTTACTTATTGGATTCTAGCACTTATATTCGTTCTGATTATATGCATATCTCATCTTTGTCTTTATCCTTCAAATGTGCAGAATTAGCAGATTTTTGCTTACTAGTTGAAGAGCTCCATTTTCCTTTGCCATTCTGACTAGCCAAGAAAGCTTGATCCACAACACGCATAATGGGCTTGTTCTTCCTTCACTTATCTTCTTGCAATAGAACATAGAATAACTCCTCAAATGACAAGGCATTTGGATTGCCTTTCATCATCATACAAGAGTAGAAGCAAAACTCTGATATGAATCAGGAAGACCATTAGGAATAGTTTGCACAAGTGCGCCATCTGGTATAAGTTCATCAACACAAATCAACTGTTCCTTCAAGTCTTTGATATTTGTTAGAAAATTGTCCATAGAATCACCTTCATTCATGTGCTCGGTCTCCAACTCTTTTCAGAGGCAAGCAACACGAGCCTCATTCCTAGCTTTGTACAATGTGGTAAGTGTATTCTAAGCATCCTTAGCTGTTCTGCAAGAGTCAATGTGAGGAATAATGGCATGTTTGATAGGTAAATCTATGAATTCATGTGATTGGGCATCTCTGCCATCCTAACAAATTTGCTGTTGGAAACTTTTATATAAGTACATTCTCCATGGTCCGTATTGTTTAGAGAATATAGGATGTGAAGAGTTCTTGTAGCTTCTCTATAACCAAAAAGCACCGAGCATCGTGGCTAAGTCATTGTCCTCGTATCAAACCCACGCGGGTTCAATACTCCGCGGCAGCACAAGGCACAGATCGCGTAGCAAACTTTTTCAAAAAGCTTTTAAAAAGCACACGGATAGCGGGCATGCATGCATTGTTTTTTAGTTTGATTTACATCGCGAGTGATCGTTCTTTTTGTTTGTGCTTTATTTCATGAAGGCTATACTATATAAGAACATGCAAGGGTCACTTCAATGTATCCTACACCTAGTTCAACACCAGGTTTGGTACCTCAATAGAGGTGGTGCTCTTAGCACATGGGGAAGCCATAGTGCTATCTTGGAGCATGTTGAGGAGGGGCAATGGAGTTCTTATTGGAGGAGAAGAGTGTGCTCACACTCTTGCTTATGGAGAGGACTTACCAATCAGCAGCTTGGTGGTATGGATCAGCTATCCACAAGATGTATTTGAAGATTGTCTTCTACATGAAGATTTCAGTTTACTTCAAAGACATTGGATGGTGGTTAACATAAGATTTACATCTTATGTTAAGAACTTAGGTACATATTCTCTTTATGCACATAGGTACTACTTGAAGTATATGGAAGTGGCATCCATATCAAGAGGAGTCCTATTCGGCATAGATCCAAGAGAATCAGTACATGTATGCATTATGCATATTTGGATGAGGTGTTCGAGAAGGTATATTCATATAAGTTTGATGATCTTTGACAACAAACTTGTTAGCATTCTTTGCTAATTTTGTTAGTATGTGATCTTTCACACACGTATCTTACTTAGGGTCTTCCATAGCCTAAGTTTAGATGACGGTTTGCTGATTATCAATTTTAGACTTATCCTTCCTCTTTCTCTCACTCATATTCACTCTTCTACAACCTATTAGGTTACACATCTCATATATATTCAGATTTCTGTCCATACATCTGAATATGTTTATTAAATTTGTATATTCACTCATCCATCTATTTTTGTTCACATAGAGTGGTTCAGAGTTTTGCTCCCACATTGTAAATTGACATTTGTATATAGGATAGTGTGAGTAAGCAGTGGCTTACGTAACACTTTACACATGTTGTTTAATCTCTTTCTATCTTTGTCTCATCATTTGTATGATTAAGTGTGGTATGTTCATGTTTTGTCAATATTGGAAGATTGCTGGAATCTGTGTTGTAGAACCTGGACCTATGGAACTATGGACCTGTGATATTAGTTATGGGCCTACTAAATTTTCAACATTTGGTACCAGAGCTCATCAAGATTCACAAGTTCCCGCACTTCCAAGTTTACAACATCTGATTTAAGGGCATCTTCTAAAATTTGACATTTGACATACACACTTAATCTAGATGAGTAGAGATTTGAGAATTAGACAATTCAATCACATATTTATTTATCAGTGTGAAGTATGAAGATTGATGATCTGTTAGCAGCCAAATACTTTTGGAAGAGTATGAAAATACTTTACAGAAAGTATTTTTTGAAGACCAAGACTTGATGAAGAGAACCTTAAATTCAAGGAAAAACAATGGTATGGAGGAGATGAAGGAATGAGATCAACATCAAATCACAAGTATTAGTTTCTACTATCAGATTCTCATTTGCAGGGCATATCTTAAAAGAGCAGCTATGAAGAGATTTGAAGGATTCAAGAAGTGCTTTTATACACTTTCATTCTTTGAAAGTGAAAGCATTAAGCTACATCAAAACAGTTTTGATGATCTCTTTCATGGCAAGAAAGCTCAGCTAAGAAGACAAATATGGAGAGCATCAATTTTGTTTTCATTCAATCTTGTATTGTAAGTTGGTTGGAAGTTTTTGCTCACATTTTGTATCTAGAGAGGTAACTCTAGAAAGGTAATTCATCATTGAGACAAAAGGTTGGTGAATTCAGTCATATCAATCAAATTTGAAGCAGAGTTTTGATTCAAAGATATGAGGAGATGGTAAAACATGATTCTACATTCACTTCCATTTATATGCCAATTTTGTTTTGTATCTTATTGTTAGCACTCGAGGAAAAGAAAAATTCATTTGAAAAAGAGAAGAGTGTTTGCTACTTCAAGATGAAGAGAATAAAAGGTATGGAAGAGAAGTCTGAAGATGTTGACATCATAAGGTGGAAGAAAGATGCACAAGAAGAAAGTCCAACATTTCCAAAAGAGAAGTAAGACTTCCTTTTCTCTTATATTTTCCATATTCTTTTCCTATTTTATCCTCTACACCCAAAGACAAGTCTACGAGAACATCTTGTAAAGAAGATAGTTTAAAGAAGAAGCAGTTTCTTGTTTTGCATGATACTTGGTCATAGATTTTGAGAAAGAATTGCATTGAGAGAAAGAAAGGAAGCTTATATGTTTTGACTCATATGTGTATGAGTTATGTTGAAGACTTTGAGTAGGTAGCTATGTGTTTCCTCTGAGAATTCTTGGAGTATCAATCCAGAGCTACTTGTATATGACAAGTTGCAGAGATTCTTCTTGACCTAACTCTTGATGTAAAAGAGTATTTTTAGAAGATGTTTGAGACTTGAAGAGAGGTTTTATGTTTGGAAAAGTTACCTCATATTGAGTATTTTCAGAAAACTTTGGAAAATTCATTTTTTGATGTACTAGTGTAGAGGAGGTACTGGGGTATCTAACAAGAGCATGCAGCAAGCACTCCAGTACTTCACCTACTCAAGGGAGGTTCTCCTTAGGGAAATATACCCTTTAACACTTCTCTGAGCAGGTAGATATCAATGATTGCACAGAGTTGTGAATACTCAAGAAAATATTAATGACAACTGACAATGAAGGAAGACCATTCAATCCTTAGTTCGAGCAAATGATTACAACATAGGCAAGAGAAATGCTCTAAGTTGATGCTCTGGGCTAGCATGCCACTCAAGAACTAAACACATTCATTACAAGAGATTCGTCCAATCCATACAATCATCACAGCTAGATGCAGGTTAGCTCTGATCAATACAAATTCTGAAGAATTGCTCTAAGGAAAAGAGCATAAAAATACCATTGGCTCATACTGAAAGACAAGGTCAGGCCACTCTCTTCACACTATAGTGCTATTAGCCCTCCACTGGGAAGCTCACGCTCTGTATCCACACCACAGAGTGACTTCCTACAGTAGGCTTGTAACCATAGAGTGCAAAGAGAGGACCCCTCTATGCATGTAAGTATATGTGTGTATGTGCCAAATGAACACAAATTCATTGCTTTTATAGGCTTACATAGGCCAAGAGGGCCTTGCAGATTCCTCGTGTCCATTGATCATGCACCGATTGATTGCCCAAAATTGGAGGGGTAGATCAAATATGCCACCAATCTTGAATTGGATCCTCAAAAATAGGCAGTCGTCATGAATGGTTGGTGGTAACAGTCATTTCTCCACTTTCACTTTTACCACTTACACTCTTACTGTTACTTTTGAATACAAGTTGAGATCCTCATTTTGTGTCGCCCGTGATATTTGAATGACCCTGAGAAGCACATCCTTCACCTAATTTTTGTAGTAGCTTTTGATCCTTACATATTAAGTGGGCGGTGTGGGAGGTGAGTTGTGGGGAGTTGAGGGAGATTATGGGGGGTGTGGGAGGTTGTGGGTGGGAATATGGAGTGAGTTGTGGGGGTTTTTGGGGTGTGGTCGAAATTGATCCAAGATTTCAAAATTATTATTTCACCATTGGAAAGTACTCGTCGAGAGCTTTCCAACGATATATAACACTATAGGGTTTGGTTGAAAAATGATCCTCCAAATGTCCATCAAAAACTGCATGAGAACTTTGTGGGAGGTCGTGGGAAATTGTGGGATTGTGGGGTTTGTGAGGAGTTGTGGAGGGGTGTGGGGTTTGTGGGGGGTTGTGGAGGGGTGTGGGGTTTGTGGGGGTCGTGGAGGGGTGTGGGGTTTGTGGGGGTCGTGGAGGGGTGTGGGGTTTGTGGTGTTTGTGGGGTTTGTGGGGGGTTGTGGAGGGTTGTGGGGTTTGTGGGGATTGTGGGGTTTGTGGTGTTTGTGGGGTTTGTGGGGTTTGTGGGGGGTCCTGGAGGGGTGTGGGGTTTATGGTGTTTGTGGGGTTTGTGGGGTTTGTCGGGGGTTGTGGAGGGGTATGGGGTTTGTGGGGGGCTATGGAGGGGTGCGGGGTTTGTGGGGGGTCGTGGAGGGGTGTGGGGTTTGTGGTGTTTGTGGGGTTTGTGGGGGGTTGTGGAGGGGTGTGGGGTTTGTGGGGGGTCGTGGAGGTTTGTGGGGTTTCTGGGGTTTGTGGGGGGTTGTGGAGGGGTGTGGGGTCTATGGGGTTTGTGGGGGGTCGTGGAGGGGTGTGGGGTTTGTGGGGTTTGTGGGGGGTTGTGGAGGGGTGTGGGGTTCGTGGGGTTTGTGGGGGGCCGTGGAGGTTTGTGGGGTTTGTGGGGTTTGTGGGGTGGAGGGGTGTGGGGTCTGTGGGGTTTGTGGGGGGTCCTGGAGGGGTGTGGGGTTTGTGGGGGGTTGTGGAGGGGTGTGGGCATTAGGAAAAAAGGTGAACCCTGGATGGGCCTTTTAGCTCAAGGAGTGATTAGTGATGGACCAATCAGAAGAGGGTGGTGGCCACAGTCTATACCCTATTAAATACTAAGCTGAAGGGGGAAGAGGGGACAAGATTCCTCTATGTTCAGGGTTGTCTTCTAGAGAGAGAAGAAATCTCGTAATCAGGCTGGGCCCAAAAATTCAAAATTTTTTAAAAGTTGTAAAACTCATCATAATACCATTAAATGACCTCCATGTCACTTTTCAGGGTCAAAAGTGCTATTTTTGACTTTTAATTCAAAATCCATGCATGTTTGTGGACTAAAAAAGTGACTTTTTTCAAAATGACTCAAAAAACTCTATTTTCCCTCTTCAAACTCCCCTTTTCATACCCAAAACCCAAAAAGTCATATTTTTCACCTCTATTCCCTCCATACCATACAACAGAAGCATTGTTTCTCCTCCTACCATTCTCCCAACTTCTGCAGCAATGACAACAACTCTTACTCCCATGGAAAGCTCCAGAGCTCGTAGGAGACCAAAGGACGAAGTTCACACAATGACGTGCCACAACATCAAAACAATGGAAGTAAGTTGGCTACCACAAGAGTTTTGCAAAGGTGCATGGGTGTACATGTAGCCATCTGGACTTGGTCCTCATCGTGTTCGAGATCGTGGAAATTTGGATCTTCATTGGAAAGGTAAGCTCTTAGGCTTCAAGGAGCAAACACATGGTGGGATGGTTGCTATTGTACAACATGTCTTCACAGTTTCAACCATGAAGTTAGAAAACTCCAATAGAATTAGATATCCAATCCATTGTGAGTATTTCTATTTTCTCAATGCTTCATGGTGTTAAATGTCTTAATTACTCATCTCATATGTTTTTCATTGCTACAGTCATATTTCCTTCTAGTTTAGTGGAAGAGCAACCACTTCATAGTCTCACCGGAACTTTCAAAGCATTACATGCAGACATTGGGGCATTAGTGTTTCCAGATGTACCTCCTGCTAAACTTATTCGTGAAAGGATCTTCTTTTACACTCACAAGTACATTGTTCCTTCCACAGATGGTGAATATGGAAGGTTGGAGATTATCAAAGTTGACTCTCTTCTTAGTTTAGAGTGGCCAAAACCTGATTTTTGGTCCATATCATCTTTCAAGCGTAAGATGGTGATGGACATACATAACTCTTTGAAATTCACACGAGTATCAACTACAACCTTAGGTTCCAACTTCCGTGGAAAGGTCTTAGGCCAAATAGGTATATCTCTAGGTCTAGGTGTTAGAAATGTTGATCAAATAGCAAACTCAATTTTGACTTACACCCTACCCATGGCTTTGGAGCGTCGAAAGAGAGTCATTGAGAAACTCAAAGCCAATTGATGTAAACAATTGAATTAATATCAAATTTTCACTTTGCTTTATTTACAATTGTCTCAAGTATTTCTTTTTCAGTATATTATCTAAAATTCTTTTGGACCTGCATGTGATGTATTGATGTCATGTAGGGCATTGGGAGGACCTTTAGTTTCATTCTTTTGGACTCTTGATCATTGGGTAAGCCTCCATTAAGGTCTTCTAGGGCATTGGGAGGCCAAATAAGGCACTGCCACAGAAACACGGGAGAAGGCCCTGCAAAACGTTTGCAGGGCCTTCTCCCGCGTTTCTGTGGCAATGCCTTATTTGGCCTCCCAATGCCCTAGAAGACCTTAATGGAGGCTTACCCAATGATCAAGAGTCCAAAAGAATGAAACTAAAGATCCTGACATGCCCAAGGTTACCTTACATGAGACTGAACCTTCACTAGATGGATATTTTCAAGAATGCAAATGTTCTAAGTTTCAAAATGCTCTGCTCATATGTTTCAAAGGTATAGGGAGGTCAAAATTTGTTCATATTAACTACCCCTGAACTAGCTTTACTAGTCATGATCCCTCTTTCATATTTCAAAGGTTTTGTAGGGCATTAGGAGGCCAAATAAGGCCCTGCCACAGAAACGCGGGAGAAGGCCCTGCAAACGTTTTGCAGGGCCTTCTCCCGCGTTTCTGTGGCAGGGCCTTATTTGGCCTCCCAATGCCCTACAAGACCTACATGACCTTAAATGAAAAAGAAATTTCAGTACAGGGATATTATCACTAGATCAAAATGACAAGATAAGAAAACAATCATTCATATATGAGAGATTATCACAAGAAAACACATGGAAATGTAAAATGACTGCTCATGTTTCATTCTAAATAATGAGATTATAAATGGAATAGAGGAAAAGTGCTAATGTTTCATTAAAAATGGCAATATTTACAAAAAATCTCTTGTCCATAGAGATCAATTACAAAACTTAGCTACGATCACCCCTAATTCTCCTAGCTAACTGTATGTCCTTTGGTTGTATAGTGACTCGCTTAGCATGGATGGTGCACAGGTTGGAATCCTCTAGCATTGATATCAAAAATGCTTCAGCTGCCTCTTGTAAAGCTTCTAAAGCTAGAGCTTGGATCCTTAACCCTGCACAATACCTTTGTAACTCTTCTTTGACCACCCTTGCAAAGGGTCTTCTAGGTATGAGAAGCTCAGCTGTCTTTTGATAGTGCCTTATCTCTGCAAATGCCTTCGTATATCTTCTTCTTTGTTGTGGTGCTCTAGCTTGTGGTGGTGGTGGTCTTCGTTGGACATTTTCTTGTGGTCTTGGTTGGGATGGTCTACGACGAGGTTGAAAGAATTTCTTCTTCCGTTGCACGCGTCTTGAGCTTTCTCCTTGTTCAGGATGTTGTTGCTGGCTTTGCTCTCTCTCTTGATCATTGGGTATGGCCCCCTGATTTGATGGTAGTGTCTTTCCCGCTACAGTAAGCCTATGATTTGTAGGTATTTCTTCGTTACCCCATGGTGGCAATGTTTGACTCTCATCACTTGATTGTGAACGTTGTTGAGACACATCCTCATGCAATTCATCAAAATCATCATCAGAAACTACTTGTCTATGAGCACGCTCCTTCACCCTTGTCTTTGTTGGTCTCTTTGGTGATGGAGGCTCATCATATGATGATGGTGGTGATTGGGGTTGATTTACGGCCTTTTCCCTGGATTGCCCATGTTCCACTTGTTCATGCAACTGTTCACTCCCAGAGGTATGGCCACCACCTGTTTCGCGATGGGATGCAGAGCGCGAGACACTACGTTGCCTTTTGTGGTGATTCATCCATGGTGGCTTCTGAGTGCCTTGCACATAGGTAGGAAAGTTAATGGGATCCTTCCTTGCAGTTTGCTTTGTTCGTGCCATCCTCTATAGTGCTAGAATGTTGAAATGAGACAATGAGTCTCCTTTTATAATGTTTCATTTAAAAAGGTTCTGTTCACATCTGAATGGACAAAAAATAGTTTAAAAATTAAAAATTACCTGAAAAAATTGCAAACAAGAGATTAGTGTGTAGCAAACCTTATGAATTATTCAGAAAATGCCATGAATGTATTAAATGACTTCACTTCCATGATGAACCCTGTCGTGTTCTTGTAGCCCGCCATTGAGCATGACGTAAAGGTCCCAATGATGACTTCCATTTTTCACTAGCTAAGTTGTGTTGATTAAATCTTGCAAGTTTTGCAACTTTCGACTCCTTGGCTCGTTCCATTGCATATGTCCTTGAGAATGCAGTACGATAAAACCAATTAAACATCTCTTCCATATAGTTTGATTGCATTGCACCACCACCATGTCGTGTGTTCTTGAAGTAAACACCTCTAGCTTGTAATGTGACTTCTCCATTCCTTGTGTACTAAAAATCTCCAATGAACCATATCGATGCATAAAAAATGCTCCATGTGCAAATAAAATATGCTCAAATGATATAAGTACATATAACACAATCTTATCAACAAGAAAATTGAAAAAATAAGAAAACTTACAATGTAATGTGTAATATTGCTCTCTCCCCAAGATAGGATGAAACACTTTGCAAACTCCATTAATGTATCTTGAAACAACTGACGGTCATTTTTGTTGGAGCTATTAAGACTCATTAAACCTACCAACTTATCTAAGCATGACCAAACCTTCTTTCGCCTATTACTAAGGTCAATTTGAGAATCATTATCAGTGGTGATCATGCACAAGTCTTTCCATAGCTCCCTGCATTCATTTTTCTTAGGGCTTACACCTGTTCTGAAAAATTTTCTTGCCTTCTTCCCTGTCATTGACACTTGTTGCAAACTATTTTGCGATTCACCAGGTTTTTTGACAACTAGAGTTACAATACCACCATGACAACCAATCGAATTAAGCAACTCTTCCAATTTTTTGATTGCTTGTACAGATTTATCAATTGGCTTCATGGAAAATGCATATTCTATGTGGAGCTTCAATAATCTATCAAATATTCTCATGAAAGCATGCAATGTGCAAAAGTGAACATTAACTAATGGAAATGGAATAATGGGATTCCAATCTTTATCTAATGTGTCACGGTTAGGTATTTCTAACATTGGACACCTTAACAAAGGTCTATCCCATTCCGTGGAAGTAGGTGCATCTATGTATTCATCTAAGCTAGATAGTACTTTTTGTTGTCCCTTTGTTACTTTGTAGCCTCGAGTACAAAATGGACATGGATAAGGAGCAGATGCACCTTGCTTGCAACCTAACATGCATTTGATAGTTTTTAAATCCCCACCCAAGTGCCAATCTATCTCAAAATCACCAAAGTTTTCTATGTGGAGCTTTGCACCATGAATTTGAGAAAGTATTACTTTAGTGATCCATGGGGTCCTACTAAAAATCCATGAAAGAACATCATTGGATTCTTTAGGTACTTCAATAGCACCTAACCACCATATTTCTTTCTCGGATTGAACACTATATGTAGACTTAGAGCTAGAGTTACAACTTTCATCAGATATGGCATTTCTCATAGCTTCATTCATGAGTGTCAAACTCAATCTCTCCATTCGTCGTCCCTTTATAATCTGGCATTCATCTAACTTCAATATAAACTGTAATTTGGTATTACAATCTGCATAAATTAGCAAAATCTTTATAACATCAAAATACAATGTATATCAAGGTAACAATAGTGCACATACCTGGTATAGTAGATTTGTAAAATTGAACCATTGCCTGTTGAAGCCTCTCCAAATCCACGAATATGTTGTTGTACTTTGTGTAAGGAAATCCATTTCCAACTGCGCTTTTCAACTTTTTTTTGGATGTAGATAAATGATAAATAGACATAGGCATAATATCCTCTATATATAAGTAGTTTCCAAGAATACTAATTATATCTTCATTGGACATTGACTTCTTTAGCGATACCTTGTAAGGAGATGGAAACATATTCTGTAAAATACCTTCTCTTTCTAATGAATGCTTCATAAGGTTGTACAATGCACTGTATCCTTTAGTACTAATTCCTGCTTCATCACATACCATCTGCACGTCTCTAGGAGTGATAATATCTTGTAACTTTTTTGTGAAATATTTAATCACTTTCTTCTTGATAAGGTTTCCTATCCGTGACTCCAAAATACTAACCACCTGCTTGTTGGTCAAACAAGAATTTAATAACTTGAATTGATCCTCTGTTGTTGATGATGCATTAACATCTTCAACGAATGACCTACATAACAAGAAATATATATATATATATATATATATATATATATATATATATATATATATATATATATATATATATATATATATATATATATATATATATATATATATATATATATATATATATATATATATATATATATACACATATAAAAGTCTTCCAAAAAGAGAAACAAATACAAGCCAAACCTTATTGCAAAAACTCGTCGTTTGTGTGCTCCACCACCAATTGAAAGAGAGTCAAAGGATGTTAATGATCGTCTCCTACGTCGCATCCCAAGTGGAGTCTCTCTCAAGTGTTGGACAGTGTTTTTAAATTTCTCAATTGTTCTCTCCTTTTCTTCCATATGCTTTTCAAGCTCTGCAAGCTTTTCTTGTAAAGTGCTTTCAAAAGTGACCAACCTTGTATGATTTAGTTGATATTGTTGAATCCAATACTTAGTAATGGCAGTTGAATGTGTAGATAATCGTTGACAATAACCTAAGAGCCCAACTTTACCGGCACCGATGAACTGAAGTAAAGTTGAGAGGTTATGAAATGTTGGATGGTAAGAAGACATTGGATCAGGAGGGTATAATGAACCATGAGTCCAAAGATCAATATTCTTTTCTCCAGCTTCACGACGCTCATTTTGAGAGTTCACATCATTGTTGCATTGTGTATTTGGAGCAAACTCTCTGGGCACACGAACATGGATACTTGTTGATGCTGGGGCATGAGGACGTCCTAATGTGAGGTTTGTAATAGGTGTCAACACCATCTTTTCCAACAATTAAACAATACTGAGAAAGAGACCAGAAATTTGTTTGGAAGAGATGCTAGAGCATGATTTTCTCAAGAAAAGTTTGTTTTCTTGGATGAGGATGGGTCACAGTGTGTTTTTCCACTGAGAATAGCCAAAAATGTTGAAATTTTGAAAAAGTCATTTTTTGGGTGAAGAGTAGTTACGGATTTGATGATGTGGCACTCTACTTTTGGAGTGATTTTAAAAATATTGCTTTTTCAAAAGGAAAATTAAAAACTAAACTCAAAAAAGGTCACTTCTGACATATATATTAAAAAATGAGCCCTTTCAAGTAAATAAACACTGAAATTGAGACTTAAAAAAAAAATCATTTTTTTATTCCCATACATGCTCGAGTTTGATGATGTGGAAAGTAGATTCCCTTTCTCTCTCTCTAAAAGAAGAGAGAGAGGAGCCTAGTAAGCCTTAAAAAAAGCCTACTCCAGCCTACTAAAAAGTGCCCTATTAAATGCACTTTGTCCCCTTAGACAACAGCAGAATGAGGCTTAATCCCTGAAAATTAGGGATCCTTACAAGGCCCATGCAGGGTTCACCATTTTTCCTAATGGGTTTGTGGGGTTTGTGGGGGGTTGTGGAGGGGTGTGGGGTTTGTGGGGGGTCGTGGAGGTTTGTGGGGTTTGTGGGGGGTCGTGGAGGTGTGTGGGGTTTGTGGGGGGTTGTGGAGGGGTGTGAAGTTTGTGGGGTTTGTGGGGGGTTGTGGAGGGGTGTGGGGTTTGTGGGGGGTCATGGAGGGGTGTGGGTTTTGTGGGGTTTGTGGGGTTTTGTGGAGGGGTGTGGGGTTTGTGGGGTTTGTGGGGGGGTGTCGCGTAACAAAATGTGTACAGTCTTTTACAAGTTCCTCTACAAGAGGAAGGCGCAAGGCCTCGTGGTTACAAGGCGATACTGCCATCCCAACCATCCGGGTTCAAATCCCCTGAGCAGCATGTAGTGCGTTCGTGATTTCTTAGATATGCTTTTGCTTTAATTAGCGGACAACGATCACAATTAGCGACGGAGTTTTACGATCATGCTTTATTGATAGCTTTTGGAGTAGCTTTATTTCAAGCAAGCTCTACTATATAAGAAGTGCTTTGGGTCACTTCTATGTATCCTTCACCTAGTTTTCAACACAAGCCTTGAACTTGGACCTCAATAGAGGTGGTGTTTCGTCTAGCACATGGGGCAGCCATGGTGCTAACTTGAAGCATGTTGAGGAGCAGCTATGGAGTTCTTCTTAATGATTCTTCTTGGAGAAGATGAAGGGTGTGCTCACACTCTAGCTCATGGAGAGGAGGTTATCTCTTGTTCATGGCAAGAAGACTTGGTCATTAGCAGCTTGATGGTGAGGATCGGCCATCTACATGTTGTAGTTGAAGATTGTCTTCTACAAGAAGATGTCGGGCTACTTCAAAGACATTGGGTGGTGGTTAACATAAGATTTACATCTTATGTTAAGTATTTAGGTACATATTCTCTTTATTCACACAGGTACTACTTGAAGTTTATGGAGGCCCTAACGTCCATATCAGGAGGAGTCCTA
Organism: Ceratopteris richardii; assembly: GCA_020310875.1. Classification (NCBI taxonomy): domain Eukaryota; kingdom Viridiplantae; phylum Streptophyta; class Polypodiopsida; order Polypodiales; family Pteridaceae; genus Ceratopteris; species Ceratopteris richardii. The sequence goes on along the minus strand of CM035439.1, from coordinate 143,412,536 downwards.
TTCAGCATAGGTACAAGAGAATCAATACTTATATGCTTTATGCATATTTGGATGAGGTGTTTGAGAAGGTGTGTTCACATGAGTTTGAGGATTTCCGGCAACAAACTTGTTAGCATTCCTTGGTACTTTTTAAGTATGTGATCTTTTCACACACGTATCTGACTTAGGGTCTTCCATAGCCTAAGTTCAGATGAGGGTTTGTTGATTATCAGTTTCTCACTGATCCTTCCTCTTTCAGTCACTCATATTCACTCTTCTATAACCTATAAGGTCACACATCTCATATATATTCAGATTATTGCCCATACATCTGAATATGTTTGTTACATTTGTAGATTCACTCATTCATCTATTTCTCATCACATAGAGTGGTTGAGAGTTTTGCTCCCACATTGTACATTGAACATTGGTATATATGATACTATGAGTAAGCGATGGCTTACGTAACACCTTACACATGTCGTCTATTCTTTCTCTATCTTTGTCTCATCATTTGTATGATTAAGTTGTGGTATGTTCATGTTTTGTCAATATGGAAGATTGCTGGAATTAATGTTGTACATGATTGGAACTATGGAACCATGGACCTATGACATGAGCCTAAGGGCCTAGCTCACTTCCAACATTTGGTATCAGAGCACTAAGGTTTTGGTTTCAGAACTTTAGGTCTTTGGCATCAATGCATTAAGGCTCACTCATAATCCCAAGTTTCTAGACTTCCAGATTTACAACATATGATTTAAAAGCATCTTCTAACATTTGACATTTGACATACACACTTAATCTAGATGAGTAGAGATTTGAGAATTAGACAATTCATTTACATGTGTATTCGTCAGTATGGAGTATGAAGTTGATCATCTGTTAGCAGCCAAATATTTTTGGAAGAGTATGCAAATACTTTACAAAAGTATTGTTTGAAGACCCAGACTTGATGAAGAGAAGACTACTTCAAATTCAAGGAAGAACAATGGTTTAGAGAAGATGAAGAAGTCACATCAACATCAAATCACAGGTATCAATTTTTACTATCAGATTATCATTTGCAGGTCATATCTTAGAAGAGCAGTTATGAAGAGTTTTGAAGAAATTCAAGGAATGCTTTTATACACTTTCATCATTTGAAACTTAAAGGCTACATCAAAACAGGTATCTAGAGGTTTTTCTAGAGAGTTATGAGAAATCTCTTTCATGGCAAGAAAGTTCATCCAAGAAGACAAATGTGAAGATGGGATGCGTTTTTCAGCCAATTTTCTGTTGTAAGTTTGTTGAATATCAAGGTACAAATGTATCTAGAGAATTATAACTCTAGAAGGGTAATTCATCATTCAGACAACGATTGGTGAATTTAGTCATTTCAGACATTTGAAGCAGAATTTTGATTTTGTCTCTTAATCTTAGCATTAGAGGAAGAGAAAAGTTCATTCGAAGAAGTCAAGAGTGTTTGCTACTTCAAGATGAAGAGAACAAAAGGTATGGAAGAGAAGTTTGAAGATGTTGACATCATCAGGTGGAAGAAAGATGCAGAAAAAGAAAGTCCATCATTTTCAAAAGAAAAGTAAGGCTTCCTTTTCTCATATATTTTCCATATACTTTTCCTATTTTATCCTCTACATCCAAAGACAAGTCTACGAGAACATCTTGTTTAAAGAAGAAGCAGTTTCTTGTTTTGCATTAAACTTGGTCATGATTTAGTAGATTTGACAAAGAATTGCATCGAGAGAAACAAAAGCACTCATATGTGTATGAGTTATGTTGAAGCTTTTTAAGCCGGCAGCTTATATGTTCCCTCAAAGAATTCTTGGACTATCAATACAGAGCTACTTGGTATATGATAAGTTGCAGAGAAGGATCTTTCTTCTTTATCTAACTCTTGAGGTAAAAGAGTTTTATGTAGCAGATGTTGAAGGCTTGGGTTGAGGTTTTATGTTTGGAAAACGTTACCTCATATTCATTATTTTCAGAAAACTTCAGAAAATTCAGATTGTTGATGTACAAGTCAATGAAGAATCTACTTTCTATGATTGTCTTGAATTTTGGATACATGCTTGTATTAAAAAAGGTGTTCCATCATATCCTATCACTTGATTGAGAACTGGAATTAGCCAAAAGAAAGTCAAGCAGGTACTGTCACATTTCACCCGGGTAAAACATGAAAGTTATGAAGTATCAACTTGCAGCTTTTGGAGTTCTCAAGGTGAGAAGTTTGTCCACTTATGTTTCAAGTAGGAGTTACAGATCCTTGGAAAGGATTTGTTTGAAGAAAAGTTTTACAACTTTTTGAGAAACATGGACACTTGAAGACATTGAGGTAGCAAATCAAACATTCAGTCATGAAGGTTTGATAAGAGCAGATTCTACAGAGAAGAGATCATTGATCTTGAATAGATCATGAAGTTCTTGAGTATTTATGATTCAGTTGTCTATCCTTTGTTTGTGAAGATTCTTAACATTGGAAGAAGTAAGTCAAAGATTCCAGTTCTATCAAATTTGTGTTGCAAAGAGATAGAAGAAGATACTTGTTATGTTGCAGAAGGTTATGAATCCTAAAATGCTTTCAGCAAAGTTTTTATTGGATCAGCTAACCTTATTCTAGATTTTGGGAAGCTGAGGAATGACATGGAAAGCTATTGGCACATGTGTACAGTGCTAATAAAAAGGGTTCAGAGATTTTGTTTCAGATACAGGTATTGATCACTGAAAATCAGATTTATGAAGAAGGACGTCCAAGATTTCATAAAGTCTGATATAATTTGAAGAATACTGGATACTAGTGTTAAATCATCCAGGGGGGTGATGAAACATCAAGACTTATTTTTAGCCATATGTAAAAGAATGCAAAGTCATACCTATGGGTATTCCTATTTCAGGTATTCCTATATTTCCTTTATCAGGTTCTCTTTATTTTCCATCTTTAAAAGAAGAAGGAAGAAGAAGAATGTTTGGAGAAAGTTCCTGTTAGGATATTCCTGTTTAGGAGAAGGTTCCAAAATTCTATTGAAGAGAAGCTTGATATTTCAGAAAGGTATATTTGAGAAGTGCACACATATATGTTTATACCAGGTTCTGAAGGAAAGAGGTATGAAGGATTTAAAGGATGAAGACATGATGACATCATAGATTTTTTTATAAGACTCATATTTCACTTGATTTCAATTGAGTTGAGTTGACTTGACTTGAGTACAGTAAGAGATGAACCAGCAGTGTTCATAATACACTAAGTTGTGAGTTTTCAGTCACAGGTTCCAGGATTCAGTTCCTGATTTTGTTTAGTGTATCTACATGACATAGCAAAAGTACACTGAGAAATCCTTTTGGAAGGTAATGCAAATATGTAGATCCTAGTGTATGTTTTCAGGTTTTTGAAAACAGGAGATAGCAAGTTTAGAAACAGTTCATGCTATATTTGTTGTCAAGGAGTGATTGCTTGATGAGAACACTATTCGATATCTAGTTTGCATATTTTCTCAAGTATTATGGTTCATATTTAGTAAGTACAGGTTTTCTGAAGAAAAGTCAAATTTAGTTTTAAAGAAGACTTTCTAAGAAAAAGTTTTGAAGGTCAGTTCTGAAATGCGGGAGTACAAGCTTGAAGCTCGTAATAGTTTGCAGTTTGTGACAGATTGCAGATCCAGTCCAGGTTGTGCCAATATGACATTGCAGGGGGGATTGTTGGAATCAATGTCCTATTGGTTCATTCAATGTTCTTTTAGGTCAAGATTCAATATCTTCTTGGTTCATTTTTTCTCAAGTTGTTCTTGAGGAATAGACAGGCGCGTAACAAAATGTGTAAAATCTTTTACAAGTTCCTCTACAAGAGGAAGGCACAAGGCCTCGTGGTTACAATGCGATACTCCCATCCCAACCATCCGGGTTCAAATCCCGTGAGAAACAGGCAGCGCGTTCGCAATTTCTTAGATATGCTTTTGCTTTAATTAGCGGACAACGATCACAATTAGCGACGGAGTTATACGATCATGCTTTATTGATAGCTTTTGGAGTAGCTTTATTTCAAGCAAGCTCTACTATGTAAGAAGTGCTTTGGGTCACTTCTATGTATCCTTCACCTAGTTTTCAACACAAGCCTTGAGCTTGGACCTCAATAGAGGTGGTGTTTCGTCTAGCACATGGGGCAGCCATGGTGCTAGCTTGAAGCATGTTAAGGAGCAGCTATGGAGTTCTTCTTAATGATTCTTCTTGGAGAAGATGAAGGGTGTGCTCACACTCTAGCTCATTGAAAGGAGGTTATCTCTTGTTCATGGCAAGAAGACTTGGTCATTAGCAGCTTGATGGTGAGGATCGGCCATCTACATGTTGTAGTTGAAGATTGTCTTCTACAAGAAGATGTCAGGCTACTTCAAAGTCATTGGATGGTGGTTAACATAAGATTTACATCTTATGTTAAGTATTCAAGTACATATTCTCTTTATGCACATAGGTACTACTTGAAGTTTATGGAGGCCGTAACATCCATATCCGGAGGAGTCCTATTCAGCATAGGTACAAGAGAATCAGTACTTATATGCTTTATGCATATTTGGATGAGGTATTTGAGAAGGTGTGTTCACATGAGTTTGAGGTTTTCCGGCAACAAACTTGTTAGCATTCCTTGCTAGTTTTTAAGTATGTGATCTTTTCACACACGTATCTGACTTAGGGTCTTCCATAGCCTAAGTTTAGATGAGGGTTTGTTGTTTATCAGTTTCACACTGATCCTTCCTCTTTCAGTCACTCATATTCACTCTTCTATAACCTATAAGGTAACACATCTCATATATATGCAGATTACTGCCCATACATCTGAATATGTTTGTTACATTTGTACATTCACTCATTCATCTATTTCTCATCACATAGAGTGGTTCAGAGTTTTGCTCCCACATTGTACATTGAACATTGGTATATATGATACTATGAGTAAGCGATGGCTTACGTAACACCTTACACATGTCATCTACTCTTTCTCTATCTTTGTCTCATCATCTATATGATTAAGTTGTGGTATGTTCATGTTTTGTCAATATGGAAGATTGTTGGAATTAATGTTGTACATGATTGGAACTATGGAACCATGGACCTGTGACATGAGCCTAAGGGCCTACCTCACTTCCAACAACCTAGTTGCTGTGTACCCTTGAGGTAGTAGCAGTCTCTAGCTTCATGACCATCCTTTCCACAAAATTGACAGCTTACATTATTAGGGCAATTAGCACTGGAATGTCCATTGTTGTTACATATTGTACACCAAATCTGCCTTCTTATATCTTGAGTGGTCCACAAATATTCTAACTCACGGCAAAGTTGGGCTACTTCATCGTCAGTGCGACGCAGTGGTGGCAAGACCTTCTCTTCTTCTTGATTTTGTTGCATTCTCAATGCCTCGAGTTCCTTCCTCAGTTTCCCAATAGGGTCTAGTTCTACAGCATAATTCGATTGTGTATCCCCTTCAAAATGTTGCCTAGCTTCTTCAATGCGTGATGGTGCTGCAACAAAATCATTGAGGCTTGCATCCAATCTAAGAGACTCACGTATCTTTTGTTGAGATGACCTGGCATGAGCTTTTTCTATCCATTTTTTAACCAAGAAGTCACCTGGAGCATGTGGCAGACGTGCAACAAGTGCTTTTGTTCTAGTGTGAAGTTCATGAAAGGATTCACCTGATCTTAGCTTTAGGTTCTCTAACTGATCTAAAACTCTTTCCGAGGAATCACTTGGTCGAAATGTCTGTGAGAATGCCGTCTTCAGAGCCTCCCATGTAGCAAAAAGGCCATCTGCATATTGACTGTACCATTTGTCAGCAAGGCCTTCCAATGTGGATGGGAAGAGTACCAACATTGCATCCTCTCTATTCTGCAGACCTTGTCCACGACATAAGGAGATGAATCTCCTCACATGATCATCAGCATCCTTATAAGATTGTCCCTTGAAGGTAGGGAACTTGATATTGAGTCTGGAGAGTAAATGAGAGAGATCCTCCATTTGCAGTGGTGTTTCTTCTGACGTATCTGAGGAGAAGTCTAATGTTCTCCTATGCTTCTCCTTTGACAGTGGTGTCGCACCCAAATCAATAGATAAATTCAAGGAGGGTAGAGGGGAGGTAGGTTCACTAGTCGAAGATATAGCTAACTGGTTAAGGCTTCTTCGTGCACGAAGAGGCTCCTTATCTGCTTGCGTATGGGTCATGTACCTACTTGCAAATGCAATAGGGCAAAAATACTGAAAAAGAGGACCATTTACTATCCTCAGGGCCTCTCACAGAAATGCAAGTGTCCCACCGTGCGTGCCAAACTGTAGAGGAGGTACTGGGGTATCTACTTTTAACAGGAGCATGCAGAAAGCACTCTAGTACTTCACCTACTCAAGGGAGGTTTTCCTTAGGGATATATACCCTTTAACACTTCTGGGAGCAGGCATATATCAATGATTGCACAGAGTTGTGAATTCTCAAGAAAATATTAATGACAAATTACAATGAAGGAAGACCAATCACTCCTTGGTTCAAACGAATGATTACAACATAAGCAAGAGAAATGCTCTAAGTTGATGCTCTGGGCTAGCATGCCACTCCACACATTCATTACAAGAGATTTGTCCAATCCATACAATGATCACAGCTAGATGCAAGTTAGCCTTGATCAATACAAAGTTAGAAGAATTGCTCTAAGGAAAAGAGCATAACAATACCACTGACTCACACTGAAAGACAAGGTCAGGCCACTCTCTTCACACTACAGTGCTATTAGCCCTCCACTCGGAAGCCCACGCTCTGTATCCACACCACTCCTACGGTAGGCTTGTAACCACAGAGTGCAAAGAGAGGACCCTTGTACGCATGTAAGTATATGTGTGTATGTGCCAAATGAACACAAATCCATTGCTTTTATAGGCTTCAATAGGCCAAGAGGGCCTTGCCGATTCCTCACTTCCATAATCATGTGCCAATTGATTGCCCAAAATTGCAAGAGTAGACCAAATATGCCACCAATCTTGAATTGGATCCTCAAAAACAGGCAGTCGTCATGAATGGTTGGCGGCAACAGTCATTTCTCCACTTTCACTTTTACCACTTACACTTTTACTGTCACTTTTGAATGCAAACTGAGATCCTCATTTTGTGCCACCCGTGATATTTTTTTGTAGTAGCTTTTGATCCTTACATATTAAGTGGGCAGTGTGGGAGGTGAGTTGTGGGGAGTTGAGGGAGATTATGGGGGATGTGGGACGTTGTGGGTGGGAATAGGGGGTGAGTTGTGGGGGTTTTTCGGGTGTGGTCAAAATTGATCCAAGATTTCAAAATTATTAGTGCAGCATTGGAAAGTACTCGTCGAGAGCTTTCCAACGATATATAACACTGTAGGGTTTGGTTGAAAAATGATCCTCCAAATGTCCATCAAAAACTGCATGAGAACTTTGTGAGAGGTCGTGGGAAATTGTGGGATTGTGGGGTTTGTGGGGAGTTGTGGAGGGGTGTGGGGTTTGTGGTGTTTGTGGCATTTGTGGGGGGTTGTGGAGGGGTGTGAGGTTTGTGGGGGTCATGGAGGGGTGTGGGGTTTGTGAGGTTTGTGGGGGTCGTGGAGGGGTGTGGGGTTTGTGGTGTTTGTGGGGTTTGTGGGGGGTTGTGGAGGGTTGTGGGGTTTGTGGGGTTTGTGGTGTTTGTGGGGTTTGTGGGGTTTGTGGGGTTTGTGGTGTTTGTGGGGTTTGTGGGGTTTCTCGAGGGTCGTGGAGGGGTGTGGGGGGTTTGTGGGGTTTGTGGTGTTTGTGGGGTTTGTGGGGGGTTGTGGAGGGGTGTGGGGTTTGTGGGGTTTGTGGGGGGTTGTGGAGGGGTGTGGGGTTTGTGGGGTTTTTGGGGGGTCGTGGAGGGGTGCGGGGTTTGTGGTGTTTCTGGGGTTTGTGGGAGGTTGTGGAGGGGTGTGGGGTTTGTGGGGGGTCGTGGAGGTTTGTGGGGTTTGTGGGGTTTGTGAGGGGTGTGGGGTTTGTGGTGTTTGTGGGGGGTTGTGGAGGGGTGTGGGGTTTGTGGGGGTCGTGGAGGGGTGTGGGGTTTGTGGGGGGTCGTGGAGGGGTGTGGGGTTTGTGGTGTTTGTGGGGTTTGTGTGGGGTTGTGGGGTTTGTGGTGTTTGTGGGGTTTGTGGGGTTTGTGGGGGGTCGTGAAGGGGTGTGGAGTTTGTGGGGTTTGTGGTGTTTGTGAGGTTTGTGGGGTTTGTGGGGGGTTGTGGAGGGGTGTGGGGTTTGTGGGGGGTTGTGGAGGGGTGTGGGGTTTGTGGGGGGTCGTGGAGGGGTGTGCGGTTTGTGGTGTTTCTGGGGTTTGAGGGGGGTTGTGGAGGGGTGTGGGGTTTGTGGGGTTTGTGGGGGGTCGTGGAGGTTTGTGGGGTTTGTGGGGTTTGTGAGGTTTGTGGCGGGTTGTGGAGGGGTGTGGGGTCTCTCGGGTTTGTGGGGTTCGTGGGGGGTCGTGGAGGGGTGTGGGGTTTGTGGTGTTTGTGGGGGCTTGTGGAGGGGTGTGGGGTTTGTGGGGGGTCGTGGTGGTTTGTGGGGTTTGTGGGGGGTTGTGGAGGGGTGTGGGGTCTGTGGGGTTTGTGGGGGGTCGTGGAGGGGTGTGGGGTTTGTGGGGTTTGTGGGGGGTTGTGGAGGGGTGTGGGGTTTGTGGGGTTTGTGGGGGGTTTTGGAGGGGTGTGGGGTTTGTCGGGGGTTGTTGAGGGGTGTGGGGTTTGTGGGGGTTTGTGGAGGGGTGTGGGGTTTGTGGGGTTTTGTGGAGGGGTGTGGGATTTGTGGGGTTTGTGGGGGTTGTGAAGGGGTGTGGGGTTTGTGGGGTTGGAGGGTGTCGTGGTGATGGTGGGGGCCATGGGGTGGTGGGGGAAAAGAGGAGGGGACGGTGGGGTTGGAGGGGGTCGTGGTGATGGTGGGGGCCGCAGGGGTGGTGGGGGAAAAGAGGAGGGGACGGTGGGGTTGGAGGGGGTCGTGGTGATGGTGGAGGCCGCGGGGGTGGTGGGGGAAAAGAGGAGGGGAGGGTGGGGTTGGAGGGGGTCGTGGTGATGGTGGGGGCCGCGAGGGTGGTGGGGGAAAAGAGGAGGGGACGGTGGGGGTTGGAGGGGGTCATGGTGATGGTGGGGGCCGCAGGGGTGGTGGGGGAAAAGAGGAGGGGATGGTGGGGTTGGAGGGGTTGGGGGGGGGGGGAGAGAGAGAGAGAGAGAGAGAGAGAGAGAGAGAGAGAGAGAGAGAGAGAGAGAGAGAGAGAGAGAGAGAGAGAGAGAGAGAGAGAGAGAGAGAGAGGGAGAGAGAGAAAGAGAGAGAGAGAGGGAAATGCCGCGATACAACTAGTTAGTTGAAGAATCTACTTTCTATGATTGTCTTGTTTTTTGGATACATGCTTGTATGCAAAAAGGTGTTCCATCAGATCCTATCACTTGATTGAGAAGTGGAATTAGCCAAAAGAAAGTCTAGTAGATACTATCACATTTCACCCGGGTAGAATATGAAGATATGAAGTATCAACTTGCAACTTTTAGAGTTCTCAAAGTGAGAGTTTGTCCCCTTATGTTTCAAGTAGGAATTGTAGATTCTTGGAAGGATTTGGTTGAAGAAAGTTTTATAACTTTATGTGAAAAGCATGGACACATAGAGACATTCAAGTAGCAAATCAAACATTCACTCATGAAGAATTGATGGGAGCAGATTCTACATAGGTATTTTGTTGGAGAGATGTTGATAAGATCTAGATAGATCTTGAAGATCTTAAGTATTTATGAGTAAGTTTTCTATCCATTGTTTATAAAATTCTTAGCATTGGAGGAAGTAAGTCAAAGGTTCATATTCTATCAAATTTATTTTGCAGAGAGATAGAAGAAGATACTTGTTATGCTGCAGAAGGTTATGAATCCTAAAATGCTTTCAACAAGGTTTTCATGATAGATTAGCTAACCTTATTCTAGATTTTGGAAGCTGAAGAATGAAAAGGAAAGCTATTGGCATGTGCACAATGCTAATAAAAAGGGTTTAGAAGTTTTGTTTCAAACACAGGTATTAATGTTATGAAAGATCAGATTTATGAAGGAAGACGTTCTAGATTTCATAAAGTCTGATATATTTGAAGGATTCTGGATACTAGTGTTAAATCATCCAGGGGGTGATGAAACATGAAGAATTATTTTCAGCCATATGTGAAAGAATGCAGATTCATACCTATAAGTATTCTAGGTATTCCTATATCAGGTATTCCTATATTTCCTTTGGGAGTTTCTCTTTATGTTCTAGCTTTGAAAGAAGAACAAGGAAGGAGAATGTATGGAGAAAGTTCTTGTTAGGTGTTCCTGTTTAGGAGAAGGTTCTAGAGTTCTATTGAAGAAAAATTTGATATTTCAAAGAGCTATGTTTTGAGAAGTGCGCACATATATGTTTATACCAGGTTCTGAAGGAAAGAGGTATAAAGGATTTACAGATTGAACAAGGAAGAAGACATGATGACATCATAGATTTTTTTATGGGACTCATGAGTGTAGTTAAGTTGAGTTGGGTTGACTTGAGTACAGATAGAGATAACTAGCGGTGTTCATAATACACTAAGATGTGAGTTGTCAGTCACAAGTCCCAAGATTCAATTCTTGATTATGTTTAGTGTATTTACATGACACAACAGAAGTACATTGAGAAAGCTTTCGTAAGGTAAATGCAAATATAGTGTATGTTTTCAGGTTTGAGAAGACAGGAGATAGCAGGTTCAGAGTGAGTACTTGCTACATTTGTTGTCAAGCAAATGATTGCTTGATGTGTACACTATTGGATATCTAGTTTGCATATTTTCTTAGGTATTATGGTTCATATTTAGCAAGCTCAAGTTTTTAAAGATTCACGAAAAGTCAAATTCAGTTTTGAAGAAGACATTTGAAGAAAATATTTGAAGGTCAATTTGGGGAGTATAACTTTGAAGCTTATAAAGTTTGCAGATGAATGAAGTTACATGTTCAGTTCATTTTGTGCCAATATAACATTGCAGGGGAGATTGTTGGAAACAATGTCATATAAGTACATTGTCCATGGTCCATATTGTTCAAAGAATACAAGATGTGAAGAGTTCCTATAGCTTATCTATAAGCAAAAAGCACCCAACACCGTGGCTAAGTCATCGTCCTCCTATCAAACCCACGCGGGTTCAATACCCGACGGTAGCACAAGGTGTATATCGTGTAACAAACTTTTTCAAAAAGCTTTTCAAAACCACACGGACAACGGGCATGCGGACATTGTTTTTGAGTTTGATTTACATTACGAGCGATCGTGCTTTTTGTTTGTGCTTTATTTCATGAAGGCTATACCATATAAGAACATGCAAGGGTCTCTTCAATGTATCCTACACCTAGTTCGACACCATGTTTGATACCTCAATAGAGGTGGTGGTCTTAGCACATGGGGCAACAATGGTGCTATCTTGGAGCATGTTGAGGAGCGGCTATGGAGTTATTCTTGGAGGAGAAGAGTGTGCTCACACTCTTGCTTATGGAGAGGAATTACCCGTCAGCAGCTTGGTGGTGTAGATTAGCTATCCACATGATGTATTTGAAGATTGCCTTCTACATGAAGATTTTGGTTTACTTTAAAGACATTGGATGGTGGTTAACATAAGATTTACATCTTATGTTAAGAATTTAGGTACATATTCTCTTTATGCACACATGTACTACTTGAAGTATATGGAAGTGGCATCCATATGAGGAGAAGTCCTATTCGACATAGGTACAAGGGAATCAGTACATGTATGCTTTATGCATATTCGGATGAGGTGTTCGAGAAGGTGTATTCATATGAGTTTGAAGATTTCTAACACCAAGCGTATTAGCATTCTTTGCTAACTTTTGTAAGTATGTGATCTTTCACACACGTATCTAATTTAGGGTCTTCCATAGCCTAGATTCAGATGAGGGTTTGCTGATTATCAGTTTTAGACTGATCCTTCCTCTTCTATTCAGATTCACTCTTCTACAACCTATTAGGTTACACATCTCATATATATTCAGATTTCTGTCCATACATCTGAATATGTTTATTAGATTTGTATATTCACTCATCCATCTATTTCTGTTCACATAGAGTGGTCGAGAGTTTTGCTCCCACATTGTAAATTGACATTTGTATATATGATAGTGTGAGTAAGCAGTGGCTTACGTAACACTTTACACATGTTGTCTAATCTCTCTCTATCTTTGTCTCATCATTTGTATGATTAAGTGTGGTATGTTCATGTTTTGTCAATATTGGAAGATTGTTGGAATCTGTGTTGTAGATCTTGTACCTATGGAACTATGGACCTATGATATTAGTTATGGGCCAACTAAATTTCCAACATTTTCTCTATAGTAGGTGTAGTAGAAACTGCAGTACAAACAAGAATATGTAGAATATCATCATTTTCGACACCTTCTGCATCCACTTTAGTACCTGTAGTTGTAATAGTTGCAGGTGTGATAGGATGTTTTTCAACACGCTGCACAATGTTCCACAGTCCTTTTGCAACCAATACATGTTGCATCATATAAGCCCATAACGGGTAGTTCGTACCATCCAACTTATCCTCAACAGCCAACATATGGAATGCATCACTGCTTTCAACCATGGCCGGTGACTAAAATACCTTAATGTAGAAAATTGATTATATCTCAAAAAGTTGAACAGAACTTCCGAGATGAATTTTGCTAAACCTGTAGCAGACTTGGAGATGCTTATAGTGGCGAACCGGAATTGGTATATACCTTTAGCACAAAAAGACAAAATACCCTGCACAAACACTATGATAGTGCATTCGGAGGCCGAAACGAGCTCAGATCACGATTATGGGGCCACACAGTGAAGCTATTTTGATCTCGAAAACACACTGAGTATGCTCACCAAAATACGTGCGATTTTGAGACTGGAATTGGAGAGGTGTAAACGATGCCCTAGATGAAGCGACGACCTGTTCTGATACCAATTGTTGGAGTTAGATGTCTGTGAAAGCACCTGAACAACACAAGGAAGAAGAAGAAGCTTGGAGCACAACACATAATAATGAATGTATTTCTAGAGAATGTACAAAGATAAGTAACCCATTAGGGCTATAGGCATATATACAAACAGGGGGAAAAAACCTCCTAAAGATGGAAAAAAGTGCCCCGATGGTCCTAGAGTGTTCACACACATCACTACCTAAATATATCAACAATATGAAAGAGTCATAACCTCTTGAAATGGAGACCTATGACCACTGTTGGAGGTGGAAAGATATAGAGATAGAGCTGAGAGATAGTCTTTATGAAAATCTCATTTGTAGGATTGTGAAGTTTGACTTAGGGATTGGTGGAGTTGTCTTTTCCACACACTCTTGAGCATTATACAATAGTTTCATTTGTATCAATGAGATCCATTCGATTGAGCCATTACCTTTGACCATTGCTTAATTTAGGATTGAGTTAGATTCTACTATTCATCTTTGTATTCTTGTTTAGTTGAGAACTCAATACTTGTTTTTTTTCTATCATATCTTGTCTAAGTTTGTCTTCGTGAGTACTTCTAAGCTCATGTCCTCATTGTCCTAACAAGAACCATTGGTCTTCATCTCTAATAGGATCTACCTTAGACCATTAGGGAATACAAAAACAAAATACAAAATCAATGGCCCACCACATTGCTTCAGATTCGATATAAGACCTCTTTTTCAAATCCCGAGTGAACCACATCATGAATCATCTTCATCGAATCAATGAGGATAAAAAAAGGTTTCTTCAAAGGGAGGTCAGTACTTGAATCCATTGTTGACATTTGAGAAGACCGTAAATCCTTCTCTTCAACTTCATCAATACAACTTCTACTCTTCTCAAGAATGCTTGTGATCCAATTAGCATTAAGGGACAACTCTCATCACTTATGCCTATCAAATGCTCCATCAATCCAGGATGCTCATTGGTCTGATGCTCTTTGCAATTGCTACTATGGCCTCGATTGCATGGTTCATAACCAAATGTAGTTTCGCCAATGAAAGCCAATAAAATGTACGGTACCCTTTAGTGGTGGAATATGGATTTATGCAATAAAGAAACAACAGTCTTCTACTCTTCTCTCGCGTGAATTGTTAATGATAAGATAACAAGGTTCAAGATATTCCACATTGTTTGTTCATAAGTGAGCTAGCACTTGTTTCATCAAGTCATGTAATTTAATGAAATATTTGTTTCTAAGTATTCATTAGATCATAGAGAACAAGTATATTAAGGAGCAGGATTTTAGGGACTAGGTCAGACTATTGAAAATTTAAATAATGTCATATTAAAAATTGTACCATATGTAGCTACAATTCAAAAATTTGAAATTTAGGAAAGAGCAAGTGTGCTCATTTCTAGAGAGAGTTTTTGAGAATATGTATCTCAATTCCGAACAGTAAATTGTTCATGCATACTTTTTCTACTTCTTTGCTATGTATAGCTATATAATCTATAAACTGATGTCACAACTGCTTGCATCTGTTTCGAGCTTATGTGGCTTCGGTAACCCGCTAGTTATTATGAAACGCATGGAGATTAGAGAATTCCCTTTTCTTAGGGAGTCCTAGAAGCATTCAAAAGTATGAAAAGGTTTTCAAGGGGACTAGTTTATTTTAGAATCCTTGGCAACCAAGGTCTTGATCTCATATGTCTCTTTTTGCATGGATTTTTTGAAGGGTATAATGCATCTTCATAATTTATGTTACAAGCTCTAACTTGAATACAAGAAGTGTAATGACATCTTAATGATTATCACAAGCTTCGTGATTATGTTGCAGTTGTCAGAACAATGCATTGTCAACGTTAGAAATTGCAAGGAAATCTGTTCTCGATTGAAGTTCTCATTTGACATTAAATTTTTATCGAAATAACCTCACATGAAAGACAACCAAATTTCTAAGCTTCCATATAAGAAGTGATACTTCCTACCAAAACTATGCCGTGCTCCCTCCCAAGGGGAGAACTTATTCGACAATCCATAAAGACCGAAGACTTTATCACCAAGTGATAGGGTAACGGCTTGAAGTGTGGAGAGTTGGGGACAGAATCCCCCTCATGGACGAGCACGATAAGTAGACGGTACACCCCAAACTTTGGAGTTTAGAGCATTCACCCGGAAAATTGTTAATTGCAGTAAAAATTGTTCAAGATGGTGTTCAATTGAGCCCTCGGAAAACAGTGAAAACGATTGATTCGTTTGGATAAAGCTTTTTAATGTGTGACCTTCGATGGAGTCATGACTCATGTTCCATGATGTTTGCCGCATCCTTATTCATTACAGTATGAATACCTGTGTCGACGTTTGCCTTCATGACTCCCATTATCCGATACACAGTTTCCTTCCAGAATTTCTATGTAGTGCGTCCACTCATTATGACACAAGATCCCCACAGCCCACAAAAATGTCCTCTTTTCAACTTCTTTACTACAGTAAACGGAGTTCCAGTTTATCATTGATGTAATAGTAGCGCCACCCTGACGGTGCTCTTCAGTGGATGTTTCTCAATGTGCATGCCGATACTCAAGGACTCTTCCCCCTTCGACATATCTCTGCTTTTGATACATACTTGTACGTGTAAATGTATTGTTACGGTTTGAGACTTGTAGTATCGCCACCGTTCCCTTGCTCGGTATGTCCGCCATATCTTTGATATTTTTCAATGTACTCCCGATCTTTTGACAGCCGCATGTCCTTCGTCCTTTCTATTCCTAGGTTGGTGTTTCTATGAAGAGGTGCTCCTCGATACCTGTAAAATCATGGATCTTGTTCTTTGGAATATGTGGAGGGCTCACACTCTGTGGTTATTTGGAGCAGTACGAATCACCATTTTTTCAATGTGGAAAAAAGGAATTTCTTGTACTCTTTTTACCAAGGGTATAAGACTACGCATCAAAAGTGGAGAGATACTTAATTTTTTTTGTATTCCCCAGAAGATTCCATATGGATTTCTCATGTATCTTAGTTACCCTACGATGTATTGTAATTCTTGATTGTTGTTGTTCCCATGGTTGGGAATCGTGCCCCTTGCACATTTGTATACCACCTTTTTCTATTTATTGATGTTTTCTGTTGTCTCAAAAAAACCTACATATGTAAAAATGAGCATTGCCAACTTGGTACAGACAGAAAATAGAGTTCAAACTTCAAACTCAGTGGCACATTTGAGCACACAACATACTCAAAAAGAGCAGGACGACTACGCACTCAGATAGGGTGACGTATTGCTGCTCCCAAAAGATAGACCATGAACTGAATTTGTACATTTATTGGCTGAAAATTTCAAAAATTCAATCAAGATCTAACACCCATGTTTTTTTGCCTTCATTAGTTGTGCATTTCCTACCGATTTCTGGTCTTCATCAGGATATCCTACCTTGCTGTGTGTGATACGGGGATGCCATGGGCATATTTATGCCCCTTCAATGTACTTTTGTTCTTTTATGGATTCATGCTAGGGAGACTAGGCCTCGGCTGAGCTTCCTCGTTTTTTGTCTTTTTGAGAAAGATCTATTACTAATTGGCCACTTTGCTGTTGTGCTTGTAAAAGATAGGTTCATTGTAAGATGGATATAAAAGACTTCTCATTCTTCGTGAACAAATAAAATATGAGCAGATCAAGAATCGAAGACGCAAGAGACCTTTTTCCTACGAGATGGTGATGGCAAGCTAGGGTTTTCTCGCCTCGCCTAGGGCTTGGTCTTTTTCAACCTTCACTCTGTCCTCCCTCCCCCCTGGGGAGGTATGGTGTTACATGATGCTATGAAGAATGGCTTCACCGACATAAAAAAGCCAAACCAGCTCAAGGCTTCGTCTGTTCGTCCCTTCCATGATCTACTGCTCAAAAAGGACAACCTCCTGAAAAGCCAAACCAGCTCAAGGCTTCGTCTGTTCGTCCCTTCCATGATCTACTGCTCAAAAAGGACAACCTCCTGGCAGCCGATGAAGGCGTCGCGAGACCGCCCTCTGCCATAAGCTCCCCAACCAACATCATGCAAGCGAGCCCTGTGAAGGTGCAGTCCGACTCAAGGCAGATCAGCCCTAAAACTATTGTGAAGGTTACTACGGCTTCAAGATCCTATGCTCAAGCTATGGCGGATGCCCCTCCAGGTCTTTTCTCTCTATTAAATATTCTGACAAAATCACGTAACCCCTTTCCTATACAACTCTTGGTTGAGAAGGGTAAGCAGAAGCTAGATCAAAATGAGACTTTAGGGAATATTCCTGAAAGTATTGAACACCCTAATAAGATTAACCTAGACTTTGACATGTATGATAAAGAAGATTCCACCTTGGACATAGACACGAACTCGTTAACTAACTGGCATAACCAACTCTATGAAAAAGTTGTTGTTGGTCTATGTCATGGACCCAGACCTCCACAAGAAACCCTTAAGTCTTGGCTTAAATTCAACTTGGAAAACAAGGGTCTTTAGGTTAAGCACGTTCAAAACCTTCCTAATAATTATTATTTGTTTTTCTTTGATGACGCTAATAACACTATCTAGGTTCTGTGTGAAGGCCACTTGCTAATAAGGAATACCCCAATCTCCTTCTTTCATTGGCACCCCGGTTTTAATCCTAGAAGCCCAAAGCCCATAAAAGTTCCAGTCTAGGTTGAGTTCACTGACCTCCCCATTGAATTTTACCCTTGGATAGAACAAATTGGTAATATTTTAGGCAAGGTCCTTGGTCAAAAACCTAGGAGAAACTTCAACCCTAAGTGGGACCCAGAAATTATGATAGAGGTTGACCTTGCTCAAGACATTCAGCCCTCTGTATTTATTGAGGATTTTGATGGTTGTTTCCTGCATGAGCAAAACATCCTTTACAAAATCCTTCCTACTTCTTGTTTCAACTACTTCAAACCAGGTCATCTTATCAAGGAATGTCCTCTGCTTGCTAACAATAAAGAGTCCACTGATGCAGCCCCCAAGCAAGACCCTAACTCAAAGTGATCCAGGACGAAAGATGATATATCCACTGCCTTGGGTTTCAAAAAAACTGTTTACAAAGGAAGAAAAAAGGTTCAACATTTATTTAACAAAAATTCAACTCTGCTTGAAAAGGTAAGCAATCCCTTCAATTTATTGGAAGAAGGTCTAGTAACAGATCCAACAGATACGGAAGATGAGATTTTGGAGTCTGAAGTCAAAACAGAATCCACCCCCTAATCCTCATAAGGTTGGAGATGAAGATCATATAAACAACTGCCCAAAAGACCCTCAAATTGTGGTCAAAGCTCTAGGTAATAATTTGAGCTCCTCTTCAGATGATGAAGACATTCTAGAGGTATGTCAAGAAGATGAAACCTTCTCTAATCAACTCAATCACTTCAACAAGGATAAGTATGATGACCTCCAAATGCATACTTTTAGTCCTAACCATAAAGGTATGTCCCAAGTTAGTCCTTAAAAGGTCACAAAAGGCAAGAGTAAAAGGAAGGACATTGTTAGGGTTTCATGGACTAGTACTAAGCCTCCCAAGATGCACAAGAAATGACGTTCTTTTCTGTTTGTTTTTATCGGGTTGTTTTTCTTCATTCAATCTGTTGTTATCATGGACTTTCTAAAGATTATCTCTCTCAACACTAAGGTTCTAACATACCCGATTAGGGGTAAGGTTGTTTCTAACTTGATTAAAGAACCTGCTTTAACCCTTCACTTGATTTTCCTATAGGAGGTTAAACTTGCAAGTTTTTTCCTTCAGTCCAACCTTCAAATTATTTCCACTAAGCATACTTGGTATTATACTCAGCACCCTAAAGGCAAGGGTGGGACTGCCATTGGCATTTCCAACTCCATTTCTCATGTTTTTGATAAATGCATCCACACTGCCTCTCATCAATGGATTGCTCTTAAATGTCTCGACCCTCTCAACCTTACTGTTTTTTGTATTTATGCCTCTAACTCTACCCTCGACAGGTCCAACTTTTGGAATGAGATCTCAGCTCTTTCAGGTGATATTATCCGAACTGGTGACTTTAACATGGTTGTTAATAGGTCTGACTGGCTGGGTAATCTAAATAACATTTTCCAAGGAAGTCAAAAGGCTAGCTGGTATAACATGGTTAATGCCCTGAACCTTCTTGACTGCTTTCCTAACATTGGGTATACTTGGAGCAATAGGAACACTTCTCACAATTTGTGTGCTAGGCTAGATCGATTTTACATGAGTAAAAGCATATTCAAGGATCTATGGCATTACACTTGTCACAAAGATCCCTCTCTCGAGTTGTCTGACCACATGCCCTTGTGTATCAAGTTGCTCAATAACTCCCCTAACTATAGGGCTGGTTGGCCCCATCTGCACAACTCCCTGCTTAAGCTTCCCTATGTCAAAGAGAAAACTAAAGACATTCTTTTATTTCATTTCTATAGGAGTAGCTCCTCCCCATTCATTGCTTGGGAGAAGGCTGTTAAATATATCCAAACCCTTTTTACTAGACTTAATTCTAAAGCCAAGAAGATAAGGGACCATAGAAGAAGGATGATCATTAAAGAGATAGAAATCATTGAGTTCGACAACATTTACCAACCTAGCAAATGTCAGAAGATCTTGGACCTCCAGGAAAGGTTGAGGTATGAAGATTACATTCTTGCTCGTGGTGCTCTTGCTCCATCCAAAGAGTTTTGGGCTAGGAAAGTGGATAAACCCAACAAGCACATGTTTGATATTTTGAAAAGAAGAAGGCTAGGGATTTTGTTCCCATGTTGAGG
Source organism: Ceratopteris richardii (assembly GCA_020310875.1). Lineage (NCBI taxonomy): Eukaryota > Viridiplantae > Streptophyta > Polypodiopsida > Polypodiales > Pteridaceae > Ceratopteris > Ceratopteris richardii. Next base: position 143,392,821 of record CM035439.1, on the reverse strand, counting down.
AAAAGCTTTGGCAATCTTGCTACTTCTATGCATGAGAACTTGTAGGAGGCCGTCTCATTCTTTACCAATTTTTTCTCTATGCCTCCCGAGAGGGGGGATGCTATCTAGAGGGCCAGAGATTTTATTGCTTTAAAGAGAGAAAAAAAAAGATCTAGACATGCCCCTCTCTGCAGGTGAGGTTAGAGAAACCATTAGTAAATTGAAGCCCTCCAAGATTCCTGGTTTGGATGGATTAACGAATGAATTCCTTCAGGAATTGGTTGATGTACTAGTGCCTATTATTCTCTTGATTTGGCAAGAGGCCATTAGAAGAAGTACTCTTTCTACCTTTATCAATTCTGGTGTGATAAAAATGATTCATAAGAAAGGATCTAAGGAAGACCTTAATAATTGGAGACCTATCTCCTGTCTTACTTCTATTTACAAAATCATTGCCTCTTCTTTGGCTACAAGACTTAGTCCTATAATGGATATGATAACTCTCCCTAAACAGAATGGTTTTATCAAAGGTAGATTTATCCTGGATTCCATAATCACCTTGTGGGAAGGTTTGGAGTTTGCCAATGACCTTAGTATAGACACCTTCTTCTTTAAAGTTGACTTTGATAAGGCCTATGATAGAGTAGAATGGGACTTCATTCTTCAATCTTTGCATGATATTGGGGCTTGTAAAAGACTCATAAAATATATAAGTATATTGTTTGGCAATGCCAATTCCCGTGTTGATATGAATGGTGAACTATTTGTTGCTTTTGTGTTGTGTAGGTCTATTAGATACGGATGCCTCCTTGCCCCTCTCCATTTTTCATCATCAGTGATGCTCTGAGGTGGCTACTCAGAGATTCTATGGATAAGGGCACCATCAGTGGGTTATTGATCCTCGATTCTTCCTCTCAACTAGGTTTGCAAATGTTTGCAGATGACACCAATATGATCACCAAGGTTGATCCTTTTTTTGTTGTCAATTTTGTTAAATGTCTTGACCTGTTCTATTGTGCCAGTGGGTCTAAAGTCAACCATAACAAAACTGGCTTTTTTGTTTCTAATGATTCTATCCCCTCTTGTGTTATTGATAGGAACTATGACATTATCAAAAGAGGGAGCGTTTTTAGATTGCTTGGCATCCCCATGGGTTTTGACATATCCATGGACCAAAGATGGGATTGGATCATGGATAAATTCAAGAAAATGGTTTTCCACTAAATGGGGATGCAACATTCCTTTTCTCATAGAATCTTTGTTTTGAAGCACTATCTTCTGCCATCACTGACCTATTTTTTCTCCTGTTGGCAACCTAGAAGAAAACAACTTTCTCAAGTTCTAGCTATTGCAAGGAGATTCCTTTAGGGTGGCACTCTTCTTGGCAATCAAATCCCAAAAGTTTCCTAGAGTACGTGCTGTTTGAAAAAAGAAGAAGGGGAACTTGGGCTTATTTGTCCTTCCCACATGGCTACACAAATGTCTACCAAATGGATAATAAGGTCCTCTGAGAGCTCTGACTTTTGGGCTTGCCTCATCAAGAGAAACATACATGCTTTCCATTTATATGTTCACAAGAACTAGAAAGGGCATAGTTTGTGGGATATTATCTCCTCCCCCCCATACTTTTATTCCTAAAGGTAGTCCCATTGTCTACTCCTTGTGGAATGCTTGGATGAAAGTCAAACTCTCCTATGTATTACCTGACTAGTTTGTTAATAATATCTTCTTTATTTTGCAGGACTCCATCTGGTGTAGTTGGTTTCTCTTCCACAAACCTTGTTCCCTTTTCTATCAGAAATAACAAATGCAGGAAATCAGGATTTACTAACTATCTATCCCTCTTTAGGGACAACAACATTTTGAATGTTGAAGAAACATTGACTAATGAGAATCTCTTTGTGGCTTGCAGACAGATGCTACTGAGCAAAAGGAATTCGCTTGCTGAAAAAGCTTCTACCTACCTCAATAATAAATGGACTTCTATTTCCAGGGTGGCTGAAGATATCTTCCAGAACTTCAAGAAGACATCCATCACTATACAGACCATTGTTCCCAAGCTCAATAAGAAGTAGAAGATACATTGGAAAGCCCAACAGTGGAGGTTCAAGTTTAAGATGCTCTAAGCCTTCCCTAATTCTACCAAGCACTCATGTCTTCTCTAGTTGATTTTGCATCAGGCCATATGGACTGGAAGTAGGGCTAAAGATTTCAATATTGTTGGAGTTAGACATCTGCAGAAGCATGCGAACAACACAAGGAAGAAGAAGAAGAAGCTTGGAGCACAGCACACAATACTAAATGTATTCCCACTAGAATGTACAAAGATAAGTAGCCCATTAGGGCAATAGGCATATATACAAGCCGGGGGAAAAAACCTCCTAAAGAGGGAAAAAGTTGTCGTGGTGGTCCTAGAGTGTTCACACACATCACTACCTAAATATATCAACAAATCCCCCCTGGGAGTGATGCAGTGAACACGTAGCTTGCACTCATGTATAAGGGAGTGCCAAGCTATGTGGAAATCACTCCACAAAAGGAAGTAAGCCCAAAGCTTTGCGAAAAGCTTCAAACTTCTCCCTAGGGAGAGCGTTCGTGAAAAGGTTTGCAATGTTCTCCTGCATGGGCACATATGTCAGGCTGATCTCCCCAATAGAGAACCTCTCCCTAACGTAATGATAATGCACCTCAATGTGCTTAGTGCGAGCATGGAACACAAGGTTCCTTGCAACTTCCAATGCTCTCTGATTGTCAGTGAAGATGGTGGTGGCAGAAGATTGACCAACACCAAAATCATCCATAAGGCATCTAAGCCACACACACTCAACAGTCATTGTGAAAGCTACCCTATACTCAGCCTCACAATTGGAAGTGGCCACAGTATGCTGCTTCTTGCTCAACCAAGATATACATGAGCTACCAAGCATGAAGCAAAAAGCCAGTAGTGGACACATGAGTGTCATAGCAACCACCCGAGTCTGAGTTAAAAAAGCATGCAAATGTGGTGGTAGTGATCCCTCCTTGGGATAAAAGAGCCCAAGTAGCCTAGTACCAATCAAGTAGCGAAAGATGTGCTTAACCGCATGCCAATGCTTGACACTTGGGCAATGCATAAACATGCTCATTTGTGAGACAAAAAACTAAATATCTGGTCGCGTAATGCATAAGTAAATTAGGCATATAATAGCCTGCTAATAGAGGATAGCATAAAATGCATCTCCACCATCATGAAAACTCAATCGTAAACCTGTCTCCATAGGAGTGGCAATAGGCTTACAGTCTTCAAGGCCAAAACACTGCAATAATGTGTCAATATATTTCGATTGAGACAAAGCCATTCCACCATCAACTTGCATAAACTCAATGGCCAAATAGTGATGCAAATGCTGCAAATCAGACATCTCAAATGAGGCATGCAAATCAGCCTTAAAATCAGCAATATGCTTCTCAATAGGACTAGTGGGCAACATGTCATCAACATAGGCAACAATGATCAGAAGCACATCATTAGCACGCTTAACATATAAGGTGCTTTTAGTTGGACTGTTCTCAAAACCATGTGCAATCAGATAGGCATGTATGTTCTCATACCAAGCACGTGGTGCTTGCTTTGAACCATATAATGCCTTTTTTAACCTACACACCTAGTTTTCATGCCTTTTTGCACGAAGCCACGGGGCTGAAAAACATACACTTCTTCATGCAAGTCATCATTCAAAAAATGTTGTTTTAATGTCCAACTGATGTCCATTCCAACCATGATGAGCTGCAAGTGCACAGATGCTATGAATAATAGTCATACGGCAAGTAGGAGCAAAGGTTTCATCAAAATCAATGCCTTTTTCCTATGCATAACCCTTTGCAACAAGCCTAGCCCTATACATGTCAATTGTACCATTAGGCTTACACTTTAGCTTGTATACCCACTTAGTACCAATTCCCTTCTTACCAGGAGCCAAGTCACATAAAGACCAAGTACCATTCTTCATTATAGCATCATATTCAGATTGCATAGAAGCCATCCAATTTTCTGAATTTTGTGCTTCATCAAATGAAAGAGGCTCATTCTCATCACAGAGATTAGATGCAGCCATAGCATAGCAATTTGATGCAAAAGAGGCACTATGAGAGCTTGAAAGAGTATGATATGACAGAGGTGCATCTAATTTGCTATCATTCAAAGGCTTCACCATCCATTTTGGTATAGTTTTAGCCTCCTCAATATCAACTCTCTCATCAACAAGTGGATCATGTAAATCTGCATTAAAAATTAGATGATCTGCATCATCACATGAAACCTACAAAGGTTGAGAAGTTGCCTCATTAGGACCAGCACTAGACTGTCCACCTATAAATAGAGGCAGCAAAGTATCATACATGTCTTTGGAGCTAACAAATGTCTCCTTAGTACATGAAAGCAATGGTTGAATAGCATCTTCCACAAAAACAACATTACGGCTAACTAGAATGTGTTTAGTCTATGGATGATAGAGATGACAGCCTTTACTTTCAGAACTGTACCCAACAAAAATACATTTTACTGCTTTATCATCCAATTTTCTACGATGTTATTCAGACGCTAATGCATATGACGAACAACCAAAAACACGCAGATGATCAACAACTTGCTTGCGATCATGCCAAGCCTCATATGGAGTGATAGACTGTAGCGCTTTAGTGGGACACTTGTTAAGTACATATGCTGCACACATGACAACCTCAAGCTAGAAACTATGTGGTAAAGCTTGACTCTTGACCATACACCTCGCCATCTCCATGAGTGACTTGTTCTTTCATTCAGCAACTCCATTCTGTTGAGGTTTATACGGCACTATACACTAGTATTTTATCCCACGTTTAGCCAAAAATGCATTAAAATCAGAAGACATATATTCCCCCTTTGATCAGAAGGGAGGGTGCACATTTTACATGCTGATAGATTTTTAGCCAATACCAAAAACTGTTTGAAGGACATGAACAATTCGGACTTTGCCTTCAATGGATATACCCATGCACGCCTGGAAAAATCATCAATGAAAGTCATGAAGTAAAGATAATTTCCAAAAGAAGGTGTTTGCATAGGACCACAAACATCACTACGTACAAGCTGCAATTTCTGAGTAGCCCAAATTGAACCATCTTTTGGAATGGAGGAACGCTACATTTTGCCCAAAATATAGCCTTCACAAACATGTTTTCTGGGTGCCTCAAGTTTGGGCAAAGAGGAAACCATTTCAAATTTCTATAGGCATAGCAAACTAGCAAAATTAAGATGACCAAAGCATGCATTCCAATGCTTTGCATCTGACATAGCCTGAGAATCATGTATTGCACATGTGGAATCATTTACAGATCTTTCATATTCTATGAGCTTATACAATCAACAACCTAAAATGCCAGAAGCAATAATCACATCGCCATTTGATAGATCATGAACTGTACATTTGTCATCAACAAATTTCACAACCAACGCAATCTTGGCTAATGCAGAAACTGATAACTGATTTTTTTTAATCCCTGGCACAACCAAAGCATTTGAAAAAGTGAAAGAGCTATCATCAGTAGTAGTCAAAATGATCTTACCAACTCCCATTCGAGGATAAGAGGAGTTGTTGGTGCATGTAACATTAGTCCCTATAGGGGCAGGCTCGAGTGAAGAGAAGAAACTACGTTGCAAGGTAATATGTTTGGTCGCCCCACTATCAAAGTGCCAAACATGTGAGTCTACTGCACACATCCACTGCTAATGAGCAGATGGTTCAAAACTACAAACAATAGTAAACGCCCATTCTTCTTCATGCACAAGGTTAGCAGACTCTGTTTTTGATGTAGAGGCCTCTACAATAACCATTCCATCCTCTTTCTTCTTTGCCTCTTTAGCAGCCAGTTTTGGACAGTTCTTTATGATATGATCATTTCCCTTACAGTACTTGCAAAACAATTTCGCTTTTTTTATTTCTTTTCATCTTTGTCTTGCATCTTTGATTGTGTAGAATTAGTAGATTTCTGCTTACTAGTTGAAGAGCTCCATTTTCCTTTGCCCTTCTTACTAGCTAGGAAAGCTTGATCTGCAACATGCATAATGGACATGTTTTGCCTGGACTGATCTTCTTGCAATAGAATCGAGTCTAACTCCTCAAATGACAAGGCATTTGGATTGCCTTTCATCATCAATCGAAGAGTAGAAGCAAAACTCTAATATGAATCAGGAAGACCATTCAGAACGTTTTGCACAAGTGAGCTATGTGGTATAACCTCATTAGCAGAAATTAATTGTTTCGTCAAGTCTTTGATCTTTGTTAGAAAAGTCTCCATAGAATCACCTTCATTCATGTGCTCACTCTCCAACTGTTTTCGGAGGTAAGCAACACGAGCCTGATTCCTAGCTTGGTACAATGTGCTAAGTGTATCCCAAGCATCCTTAGCTGTTTTGCAAGAGCGAATGTGAGGAATAATGGCACGTTTGACAGACAAAGCTATCAATGCCTGTGCCTGGGCATCCCTACCATCCCAATGAATTTGATCTGTAGTAGGTGCAACAAAAACCTCAGCACAAAGAGGAATATGTAGAATATCATCATCTTCGACAGCTTTTGCATCAGCTTCAGTTGTAATAGTTGCACCTGTGATGGGAGGTTTTTCAACACCCTACACAATGTTCCACAGTCCTTTTGCAACACCAATACATGTCAGATCATATAAGCCCACAAGGGGTAGTTGGTACCATCCAACTTATCCTCAGCAGCCAACATACGAAATACATCACTGCTTTCGGCCATGGCAGGTGACTAAGATACCTTGATGCAAAAAAGTTAGACTTCGAGACGCTTATATTGATGAACCAAAATTTGTATATACCTTTGTCACAAAAAGACGAAATAACCTGCACAAGCACTACGATATTGCGTTCGGAGGCCGAAACGAGCTCAGATTGCGATTTCGGCACGACAAATCAAAGACATTTTGATTTGGGAAACACGCTGAGTATGCTCATCGAAATTCGTGCAATTTTGAGACTGCAACCGGAGAGGTGTCGATGACGCCCTAGATGAAGTGATGATCTGCTCTGATACCAATTGTTGGATTTAGATGTCTATGGAAGCACACAAACAACACAAGAAAGAAGAAGAAGCTTGGAGCACAACACACAATACTATATGTATTACCACTAGAATGTACAAAGATAAGCAGCCCATTAGGGCAATAGGCGTATATACAAGCTGGGGGAAAAAACCTCCTAAAGAGGGAAAAAATGCCCTGGCTGTCCTAGAGTGCCCACACACATCACTACCTAAATATATCAACAAATATCACTGCTGGCAATTGTGCTTTTTGTGGGAATCTTGAAGATATTCAACATTTGTTCATCAATTTTAATGTTGCCAAGAGATATTGAAATTGTATTAATATTTTATGTTCCAGTCATGGTCTTCCCCCCTTCACATTCAAGAACATCCTCCTGGGAGAATCTAGTGGTTTAGACATTGGCCTCTGGAAAATTGTCAGCTCTCTTATACTCTGGCTATTTGGAGGAAAATAAATCAAAAAATCTTCTCAAGTACCAATAAGGATTTCATGTTCAGCTGTATACAGGATCTAAAATCCTCAGCCAGAATTTGTAAAACGAAAATGGATTTTGTGCCTGTTGATGCCAATCTCCCTCGTGTCATTTTTAAAACCTCTTCGTTTCAAAAGTGGAAAAGCAGAGTTCTATCCCTTATTCTGCTAAGAGGTTAAGCCTTATGATGTATATTGAGACCATCCTGTAACACCCCCCCTTCCGAGGGCTGTGTTTCGTTTTTTTTCTTGTTAATTAATCCTTTCTCGGTTGTCTCCATATCTATATATATATATATATATATATATATATATATATCTATATATATATATATATATATATATATATATATATATATATATATATATATATATATATATATATATATATATATATATATATATATATATATATATATATATATATGGTCAGTTGGCCCCACACATTAACAAATAAAATATGGGCGACTCTCAGCACAAAGTGTGCTGCCAGTCTGTGCTAACTGAGCTTAATTTTCAAGTACCGCCTCTTCAGTGTTGTATTTTGACGGTCTACCATGCCCTTCAATTTTGAAGGTTATCTACAGCTAATACCTGTTTTTCAGATTTTCAGTGTAATTTTTGAAGGTTAAAAAAAAATTATGACCTTGTTTTATGGTCCAAAATAGCCAAAACGGTCAATACGGCCGTCAAAAATCAACACTGCGCCTCTTGAATGGATCATGGATCATGCAAGGAGATGACTCTCTCCCAAGTCCAGACTCCCTCAGCCCTCTTCTTAACGTATCCGTAGACTGTACCCATCTGTCTGGGTGCTTCCCCTTGGCCCTCCTCTTGAGTCTTGACTCTTGAGGCTGCCGTTGGCAGTTTACTTTGGTTTTTTTTTTTAATAAACAGAAAGATTATATATATATATATATATATATATATATATATATATATATATATATATATTTAGAGGGTACAAGGAATTGGAAATACACACTCACACCCAATCTCGTAGTCGCGTAGCGTAGTGGGCTGATGCCTTGAAGCTTAAGGAAGATGTCCTGAGTTCAAGTCCTAGTTGGACATGCCCATGAATCCCTCATATATATATATATATATATATATATATTTCCTTGTTTCTCCGAAGCGGAAAACATCTAAACCAACATTGAAGGTGAAGGGACGCACGGATTTTAGAACGTGTAGGACCCACCTGAAAACATCTGTTCGGATCACAACTCTTCCAAGTTCCAAGCATACTTCTTAAGTTCATCTACCAAGAATATTATTCAAGAGATAGACGCATAAAGTATATATCCACATAAAAATTGTAAAAGGAAACATTTAAAATCATTATTGGAAAATGATTTTTGTATAGAAAAATGAATAAATTAATTAGGGAAATACATCTGTGCAAGAGCCAGGATTTTTCATGCTTTCATGTTTGGCTCTGACTTCTCCTCTGGAGATATGGAATGGGTTCACCTCACCCAACAATCATAGCTATTAGCCACTAATCAGAGGAGAAATGGAATGGGTTCACCTCACCCAACAATCATAGCTATTAGCCACTAATCAATAGATAGATTACGTCTGCAGTAGCTGCACTCGAAAGAATTATTTGAAGGTGAAACCAATGACCAAGACTGAGTTTCAGCCTTGACGTTACCTACTTCCCTTAGGAACAAAAAACACTACATGAATAATGGGGGCATAGCGATGCCTCCAATTGAAAAAAAGTGGGAACCCTCACTTATGCCGTGCTCCTGTCAGAAAGTATTGCATAGGTGATGCCCCAAAAGAAGAATAAAAAAACCCAGAGCATTGCATAAGGGATTTCAAGTGTTGCTTATACAACACTCATAATGACCATCGTTAATAGCATCGAAGCATAGTGATGCTTGTAGCGATGGTGGCAAACTACCTGCAATGCTTTAGCAACGCATACATGACATACTTAGAATTGAAAAGAAAAGATTTATCGGGGCACATTTGTGTCCGGATCAAGTGAGAGAGCAAAATAGCGAGCGAAGGGGGAAACAAACGAGCAAAGGTACATGCACATACATGCACACAAATGCATACACACACATGCACATACACACATATGCATACACACACATACATACACATATACACTCACATACTAGTACACTCATACACATACACACACATATGCATACACACACATGCACATATACATACACATATAGATACTTGCACATATAAATACACACACATAGACACACACATATACACTCACATGCATACATATACACACATGCATGTGCATATATACATAGAGACATGCATACACACCATATGCACATAGATACACACATATGCATACATGCACATGCATCGACACATATACACATATACACACACATACATACACACATATATACACACATATACACACATACACATAGACACACATATGCGTACACATACACATACACATATAGATACTTGCACATATACATACACACACACACACACATATGCACACACATACACTCACCGTTGCATACATACACACACATGCATACACATGTGTATGCATACATACACACACATGCATACACATGCGTATGCATACATACATAGATACACACATACACACACATGCACATACATACACAAATATGCATGCACAAACATACATACACACACATACATTGACACATACACATAGACACACGTATGCATACACACACATACATATATACACATACACACACATACATATATACACATACACACACATACATATATACACATACACACACATACATATATACACATACACATACACATAAAGATACTTGCGCGTATACATACACACACATACACTCACATGCATACACATGCATATGCATACATACATGGATACATTCATACACGCATGCACATACATACACACATATGCATACACACACATACATACACACATATGAACATATACACACATATGAACATATACACACACAAACACACTATACAAACACATGCATACATACACATACAGACCCACATGCATACACACACATACACACATGTATATACACAAACACATACATACATAGACATATACATAGACACACATGTGCATACATACACAAATGTGCATACATGCTCAAATGCATTCATAGAAACACATATTGCATATGTATACATACGTACACACATGCATATGTATACATACATACATACATACAAGCACATACACATACATATGCATACACACATACACATACACACATAAATATATAGATACTTACACATACATACAAACACATTGACATACACATACACTCACATGCATACATGCACTTACCTGCATACATACACACATATACACACATACACATACACATATACATGTACACATATAGATACTACTCATACATACACACACATAGATGCACACACATGCACTCACATGCATAGATGCATTGACATGCATACATACACTCACATGCATACATACACACACATGCAAACACACTACACATACAAACACTATACATACATATGCATACACACACATACACACACGTATACACAGACACATACATACACCCACATATACATACATACACATAGAGACACACACACATACACACACATAGAGACACACACATACACATGCATAGACACAAACGTACACAGATATCCACATATAAAAACACACATACACACACTATACATACATATGCATACACACACATATGCATGTATACATACATAAACATGCACGTATACACACACATACACATGTATACACACATGTACATACACAAACATACACACACTATATATACATATGCATACACACACATACACACACTACAAGAAATAGGGGGGCATAGCGATGCCCCCCAATTGAAAAAAAGCCAAGCGCCATCGCTTATGGGATGCTAGCGTCGCATAAGCGACGGTGCTGTTTTTGGATTTTTCTTTTACGGGCATTCGTCACATAAGCGACGCCTACGTCGTTTATGTGATGCTAAATTAGTGCGTCACGAATATTGTCGCTAACTAGCGATGTTATTTGCGACATTGGCAAACTGGAGAGCGTCGCATCTGCGACACTCTAGAATGTTAAAAAAAAAAGGATTTCTCCGGACACATTTGTGCCAAGATTTGGAAGTGAGAGCGAGAAGAGACTCAGAGCGAGAGAGAGAGAGAGAGAGAGAGAGAGAGGGAGGGAGAGCACGAGAGAGAGAGAGAGATGCATCTCGTTGAAGCAAGGTATGTGCACACACACACACTTACACACACATACATATGCATACACACACACATATACACACATAGACACACACACACACACATACACATAGACACACACACACACATACACACAAATACACACACATATACACACATAATGTTCCATACACACATGCACACATAATGCATACACATGCACACACATATACACATACATACACACACACATACACACATACGCATATACACACATACACACACATACACACACACATACACACATATATGCATACACACACACATAGAGAGATGTGCACACACATACACATACATGCATACATATGCATACATAATGCATATGCATATGCATACATACATACATAGTTACATGCATACATACTTACATGCATACACACACATATGCATGCATAATGCACATGCATACATACACATACATAATTCATATGCATACATAATGCACATGCATACATACACATACATAATGCATACACACACATACACACACATATGCATACATACATGCATACACATACACACATAGACACATACACACACATAGACACATACACACACATAAACACATACACACTCATAGACACACACAGATACACATACACGCACACACACATACACACACATATACACACACATATAGACATAGAAACACACACACATACACACACACATTTACACACACATACACACATAGACACATACACATATAATGATGCATACACACACATACACATGCATGCACACATACAAACACATATACACACACATAAACACACATATATGCATACAAACACATAGAGAGACATACACATATACACATACATGCATACATATGCATACATAATGCATATGCATATGCATACATACATACTTACATGCATACATAATGCACATGCATAGACACATACACAAACATAGACACATACACACACATAAACGCATACACACTCATAGATACACACACATACACATAGACACACACACATACACACACATATACACACACATACACACATGATGATGCATACACACACATACACATGCATACACACATATAGACACATATACACACACATACACACACATATATGCATACACACACATAGAGAGTCATACACACACATACACATACATGCATACATAATGCATATGCATATGCATACATACATACTTACATGCATACATAATGCACATGCTTACATACACATACATAACGCATAGACACACATATGCATACATAATGCATACACACACATACACACATATGCATACATACATGCATACACATACACACATAAACACATACACACATAAACACATACACACACATAGACACATACACACACATAAACACATACACACTCATAAACACATAGCGACACATACACATAGACACATACACATACACATACACACACATATACACACACACAAACATACACACATAGACACATACACACATAATAATGCATACACACACATGCACATGCATACACACACATATGCATACATACATGCATACACATACACACATAGACACATACACACACATAGATACATACATACACATAAACACATACACACTCATAGACACACACACATCCACATAGACACACACACACACATACACACACATATACACACACATACACACATACACACATAATGATGCATACACACACATACACATGTATACACACATACAAACACATATACACACACACGTACACATATACACACATACATACACATATATGCATACACACACATAGAGACATACTCACACATACACATACATGCATACATATACATACATAATGCATATGCATATGCATACATACATACATACACACATACATGCATACATACACATACATAATGCATACACACACATATGCATACATAATGCCTACACACACATATGCATACATACATGCATACACATACACACATACACACATACACACATACACACACATAGACACATACACACACATACACACTCATAGATGCACACTATTAGCAGTGGACAAGGGAGAGAAGGCACAAGCAGACAAGGGAGTCAACGAAGATCTGGCAAGTAGGCCAACAATTTTCTTCAGAAAGAAGCACTTATGAACATTCACGCAGATTTAGCACTAAGGCAACCTTAATCTTTCAAAACCTCTACACCCATTAAAAGTGATTCTCATCACTAAGCACCATTGTAAATATCATTTCATCTTTTTGTAGCTCCATTTTGTGCAAGCCAAGGAGTCCTTGAGCTTGAGGAGCATTAGAAGTATCTACCTGCCAATTTTCGTAATTTTTGGATATCGTTTGAGCCCCCAAATAAGCCCTGGAACCTAATTTTTAACTAGGCCGGACACTAGGTTTGAACAGGGCCAAAGCTAGTCAAAAACTATAAAAGGAGCTAGAGAGCTCATTTTTGGGGGTTAGATTGTAATTGAAACAAACTTGTAAGAGCTTTTGAAAGTAATCTAAAGAACTCCATTGATTCTCACTCTTTGTCTTGCCTTGTGTGCGCGTGTGTGTGTATGTGTGTGCATGCTAGTGTGCTTCTCACTCACGCACTTGTGCCGCCACTTGCTCGAGGTCTTCATACCATCCTCACGTCTTCCCGGATTGACATTAAAGGAGGTGCTACACATCACTGAGCGATATTGCTTGCACTGTTTTTGCATGTTGTTGTGATTCTTGCAGGTACTGCCATCATCATCATCCCCAGCACGCTGCGCGCAGGTACGAAAATCTCAGAAACTGTCTCGCGGTCGCAGGTCTCTGTCGATCGCGATTGACAGAAAATTTCAACTTTTGACAAAACTAAGTGCACCATGAGAACAAGCACAAGGAGCACATCCTAGATCACTAAAAAGTTTTCAAAAATTCCGTGTTTTCCTGTCAATCGCGACCGACACTGTCGATCGCGATCGACAGCCACGATCGACAGATTCTGTCAATCGCGACCGACAGACCCTGTCGATCGCGATTGACAGACCCCCGCGACTGACTGACTGCCACGTAGGACCCTGTCAATCGCGATTGATACTGTCGATCGCGACTGACAGCCACGACCGACACCCCTGTCGATCGCGATTGACACCGTCGATCGCGATTGACTGAAATTCCACGATTGATTGACTTTTACGCATAGCCACGTGTCCATCGCGACTGATAGGCCCCCGATTGACTGAAATTTCGGCGAAAAACCCGGAAAACGTGTCGATCGCGATTGATACTGTCGATCGTGATTGACAGCCACGATCGACTCTGTCGATCGCGATTGACACTGTCGATCGCGACTGACAGCCCCGACGGACACCTCTGTCAATCGCGATTGACAGACCTGTCGATCGCGATTGACAGGCTTTTCGGCCAAAAATTAGGGTTTGATTTTTGGGATAATTTTGGGGCAAAATAGTCAATCTATTAGCATTTTGGGAGGTTCCTACACTTGTGATTTGGAGAAAATCCTAGGATCTGTCGGCCAGAGTGAATCTTGTTTTAACCCCCTAAACCCTGAACAGTCATAACTTTTTCATACGAAATCAATTTTTTTAGCTCTAGGGCTTGTTGGAAAGCTCGTGGCATATAGTACAAGCCCTCAACTGTTTTTTATAAAGATAATACGTTGATTTTCAGATAGAGTAGTTTGAAGTTGACCATACCCAGGGGGATCAAAGTCAGGGATCTCTAGAATTATTTTCCAAAAAAATCATAGTGAAAATTGGTGTTGTGCTACCTGAATGAAAATCATTGGTTCTGTCTTTGGAGTTTAAGTCTTGAGCTAACTGTGGAACTCTTACAGATCTATTGAGAGCATCGCAGGGCGTTTTGAGCAAGTGTAAGTGCAAGCTTGGGAACACACTTCCTGGGCATCCAAAGGCAACCAAGCAGAAAACAAAAGGTTGGAAATTCTAAACTCCCTTTGTCAATTCCTAGCTTAGGCTAAGAACGACTAGTGATAGGAGTTAGCCAGGGCGACGTTAGGCAGTTATCAAGTTGAAGACTACCTAAAAACTCAAGTTCAAGGTAAAAACATAATCTCTGTACTGTCGATAACCTTAAGGTAAAGAACCTAACCTGGAACGATCAATTTACAGTGCGGAAATACACTCAAGTATACCTGTCGACGCAATATCAGACAAGGTCATAAACACGATAACACACTAAAAAGGAATCAAGTGACTGAAACCAATTGATCAGCAACAAGGTTGTACTCTGGGCAAAATTGGGCTACTGAAATAGGCATATGAACCTTAGATCGGGACGACATCTAGTAAGGGAGAGACAAAGCCTTAGATCTTCAGAGGCCAGTGTTAACCACACTGCTAGGTCTTGGGCCCAGCAGTTGAGCCACCACTCGTACTACCCTAGCTCGGAGACCAGTGAGTCAGAGATGTCTCAAGGCATGGACAGACCTACGGGAAGTTCAGGAGTGCCTTACTTGTACAGGGTAGAAGGTTCTTACAAAACACAGTTGGAATACCTGAGGACCAACCGATTAGGTGCTAGCATCTATGAGGACGGCCTAGGAAGGTCCGTGGTCTAGATTAAAAATCTTGACCAATCCATTGGACTAGAGCACCCAGCAGTCAAGTTTGAAAACGGGGCATACCTGGACAAAGAAGGAACCATATACGTAGTCACCAGTCACCCAGATAGGACAGACGAGTTTGGGAATGTAATCTCAGAAGCGGACTTAGGTGACTTGGAACAAGGAAACATGGGTGTAGAACCTAGAACCCCTAGGGGTAAATCAGTTCTCACTAGGATTATCACGCCTGAGTGGGTCCCCCAAGACAACAAGAGCATAGAGCTACTCCTCAATCGAGAAACTGACGAAGCCTTTTGGAGGTATAAATCTAATCAGCCAACGGATATAGGAAATATCATGATCTATGAGTTTAAGGATCCGAATAGCCCAGGTAGAGTGACCTACTTAGATCACACCTCGGAAAGGATCTTTGTGGTGATAGAAAATGATAGGCATGCTTACACTTGGAAGGGCGAATTCATTTTTCCCCAACCAAGATCAAATGTATCCTATGGTCACCCTGGAGCTGGAACATCACAAGCTCATGGAATGCAAAGAGACAGAAGCAGAGATAGACCAGAGGTAAGCTTTGCTAACCCAATGGGCAGAGAAAGAACGAGGACGGAAACGAATAGGGTAGAACCTGAGATGCTTAGAGCTCACAGGAACCAAAGAAATGTGGATGGATTTCCTCTGCCGAGGTCTAGAGAGCACACAAGAACTTTGAGACCCACCCAGCTAGTTAAGTCCATGAAGAATTACTTTGACGGCACAGGAGATCCCTATGATCATGTGGCAGAGTTCAAGCAAGTCTTGAGAGCTGAACAAGTGGAGGATTTGTTCACACAGTACAATGCCTTCGGTCTAACCCTTAGGAACACAGCACTTACATGGTTTCAGCCATTGGATGAGCGACAGTTCAGGAGCATAGACCAACTCCTAGAGGCTTTCATTGTAGAGTTCTCTAAGAGCGGCATAAGACACAATACCTCCTCATTAATTCACAGCTTCAAACAGACCCCCAAGAGACTGTCAGATTGGCCGGAAGAAGATTTAGACAATATCTTGAAAGGTGCCCTGTTTCGGAGCTACCCACATCTGCTAAACAAGTAGCCTTATTCCTTGATGGATTGCTGAGTACGAAATTGAGATCCTATGTGTACCTAAAGGACCCTAGGACTATAGAAGAATGTGTACGCATGTGCATCGACATTGAACATAACCTAGGGGAAGAACTAGAGCTCTCCAAAATCTACAAAGATTCAGATAGTGCATCTAGTCACTCTTCCACGCTATCCACATCAATTGAGGAACTTGCCAAAAAAGTAGCTCAGAAATTAGGTGTAACTAGCAAACAAATCCCAAGGTTTGTTCCTGTGAAAAGGTGCTATACATGTGGAGGTGACCATATGGCGAATGTCTGCCCCATTATGGCTCAACCCCAAGTTAATCCTAGTAGCCAGTACTGCACCATAGAACGGAGATACACCAATCACACCGCACAAGATTGCCCATACAACAAGCAGGCAGTTAGGCAACCCTACCCGCAGCCCTACCAACAAGGCAGATACCAGAACCAGAATCCACCACCACAATATGCTAGACCCCAACAAACCTACCAACCACAATATCAGGCCCCACAGAGACCCCAACCGGTGCTAGTTCAACAGCCTCCAAACCCAGCTAATGTGATTCCGGTAAAGTATGCTGTGGCAGAAGAAAACCTGAACAGGGCCATAGTACCAGTAACCCCATTGATCTCAAAAAGTGACCCGAGTGACCATAGCTTTGATTCTACACATGTTGATAGTCCCCAGGCTTACTACATGCAGTCTCCAGAACATGGTGAGTCCTACTATAGTGAAGAACCGAGTGAACCTAGTTGGGAGTCAGACTACACAAACGTCATGTATGCAAACCCCAACCCTAGGCCTCAACCTAGGCACGTACGACCACCATTTCCTAGAGGACCATGCTACCGATGTCAGGGAGATCACTTCATTCATGATTGTCCCTTGCCTCCACCTACACAACCCCAGTTAGTGACCATCCAAGGCTTTTGCCAAGACTGTGGAAAAGAGCATCTCTTACGAGATTGCCCAAAGAACCCCAATAACATGCCAAAAATCACCCCTATCAACGTTGTTGGGTTAGTGGTAGACTCCTCAGGAAGTGTCACTTCCACTGCACCAGTACAGGTAGTCACTAGAGCTCAGGCATTGCAGCAAAACCAAGAGGCGAGCCAGGAAAAGGGCCCAGAGGCGAGTGAAACTGAGAGCATAACCAAGAAAAGGACTAGAGCTTGGAAAGATAGTAGGGAAAGAATGAAAAGACAATGGGCTAAAAAGATGAGTGAACTCGAGGAAAGCGTAAGGGAAACAAGAGCCAGAATAACCAAACTCACAACTCAAACTCCCTCTCACACTACTCTACCACTACCACTCCCATCTCCATCCGACCCACCACCTCCCCCACCGTCTCATCAAATCCCACCACCCCCTAGAGTAGGATCAGTCCTAGCTGATCCCACTCCCGAAGACCTAAACATGATGCTGAAAGCATATCAGGCCAGAATCCAAGAAGGGCC
Source organism: Ceratopteris richardii (assembly GCA_020310875.1). NCBI lineage: Eukaryota > Viridiplantae > Streptophyta > Polypodiopsida > Polypodiales > Pteridaceae > Ceratopteris > Ceratopteris richardii. Next base: position 143,373,898 of record CM035439.1, on the reverse strand, counting down.
AACCATAACCGATCATGAAAAATGCTACCCTAGAGCCGAGCTAGAGCTTGAACGAACAAAAATTTGCGCAAAGATGGTGGAATTGGCCCAAGCCATGTTCGAAGCTAGCCGCCTCTTTAACATCTCTAGCTCAGCTAAGACACAGTTACACTTTGATGGACTGCTAGAAAGAATAGAGAGGCTAATTGCACAATCAGAAAAGGAACCTGCCCCTCAAAGAAAGGAAAGGACAAGGGAACGGATAAGCCAGCCTCTTCAGGAAGCCCATGTGCCTTCTCAAGAAGCTTATCTTCCCCCCCAAAAGGCACATGTGCCTCCCTCGAAAGCTTACGTACCTCCACAGGTCGCCTACATCCCTTCTCAGGGAGCGTATGAGCCTGCTCGGAAGAGTAATAGAATAAGTGATCCTCCCCAGGAAGCTTGTGCGCCAGCCATCTATGAGAACGAGGAGAGAGCCAATGATAGAATAAGCCCTCCTTCCCAGGTTGCTTATGCGCCTAATTCTACAGAGCTAGACACTTCTTCTTCTATGAATCGGTTTGCACCAGACTTCCTACGAGAGATTCAAGAAGACAAATGGGATAATGAAAGTGAAGTCGCCCCTCCTTTTGAACTTGTGGATGATGCACACGACCAATTCCCACAAGACATCCCATCTATTTACGGGGAACATGAGAGTACTCAGTCTCACAAGAGATTGGACTTTGAGTCTAATTCCATACAAGAGCTACCCCACTTCACAGGCCCATGGGAAGCAAAGTCCACGTGTATGAGAGCACCCACAGTCATGGTAAGGAACGATGACTCAGTCATATCAAGGAACACGGCGGTAGTAAAGAACACCAAGGTGCAGCGCGATCCCACTTTGGAAGAACTGCCTAAGGATAGACCAGAAGCGCGAAAATATGTAGCCAGTCAGATAACTGAAGCTGCAAAACCTCGTTCCAGGGTAGGATCCCATAGGACAGTGCCAGAAATTCCCTTGGATAAGATAGGAGATATGTGTGAAGGTGAAGAAGGGAACACCTATCTTCCCATCACCTACCAGGAGTACACCACCAAGGCAATTTTGGACTCAGGTGCAGGAGTTGCAATTGCCACCACCTCCTTATGGAAGCGTTGGGGCAAGCCAGCACTCAGGCCAACGAGAATGAAATTGCAGATGGCCGATGGTCATATAGAGAGGCCCTTGGGATTGCTAGAAGGCATAACTCTCACCACTTGTGGTGTTGAGTTTGAGCATAGCTTTGCTATATGTGACTTTAGCAAAAATCATGCCTATGAGATGATTTTGGGAAGACCATTTATGCGACAGTTGCAAGTGGTACAGGATTGGGGGACCAATTCCTTGTACCTGCAACACTTAGGTGTTACGACCAAAGTCAATCTCAAAGATTACTCTCATAGGGATGTACCTCCTATCCAGTGGAATCCCATCCATAGAGCCAAAGATGATACGGAATCTGTGCATTCCATAGGGTCAGGATCCTCTTGGATGCATGAAGACACCCACTTATGGATGTGCAAAGTAGCAGTAGAGGAAGAGAAGAGAGAAAAGGCCAAAGAAATAGGTGCAAAAGAGACACATAGAGCAATTCAAGACCCAGCCTATGCACCTGTAGTTTTTCCTGATGAGGAATTCGAACCCCATGGCTGGGCCGAAATTTTAGCAACAATGGATGTAGCCATCAATGAAGAACAATGGACACCTCACTGTGATGAGGATGGCTAGGACATTTCAGTCTTCTCCATAGAGCCAATCAGGGGAGAGGCAGTTCTAGAAGAATGCGAACCTAGCCCTGATGCATATGAGGATGCAAGTGACTCCGATCTCGAGTCTATCATTATGGACCCACCATTTGCATCAGATGAAGAATATTTCCATGAAGTAGAATTTCAACCCCAGAGGCATGGAGAGCTTACAAATGATGTAAGATTAGCAACACATGTGAGCCCAAAGGAAGAAGGAAAGAAACGAAAAAAGAGAGAAGTCTCACCAGAAGAGGAAGAATCTTTGTTTGAGGTCCCAGAAAATTTTAAGAAGTATGAGATAGATGACAGGAGAGTCATGATTAGAATGCCTAAACGAGAGGCACAATCAGGAGAGGCCTATGATAACAAAGAAACCACCAAGAAAATAGTAGTGGCCATAGAAGAAGGAGAGGAGAGATGCACGTATATAGGCCATGACCTGACAGAAGAAGAAGAGCACGAATTGATTGCCTTGCTAAGAGAATACAGAGATGTATTCGCTTGGAGTTACAAGGATATGAAAGGGGTTGACCCGGACATATGCTCGCACACCATCCCCATGACTTCAGATGCCAAACCCTCTAAGCAAAAGCCTTATACATATAATGATAATTACGCTGCTAAGATCAAGGAAGAGATAGATAGACTGGTCGAAGCTGGATTTATCTATGAAATTGAGCACACTGAATGGGTATCACCCATCGTAGTGGTGCCCAAGAAGAATGGCAAACTGCGCGTGTGCATTAACTTGAAGAAGGTTAATGCAGCCACTATTCGAGATAACTATCCGCTTCCCATCACAGAACATCTCTTAGAAAGAGTGGCAGGCAAGGAAGTGTACAGCTTCCTTGATGGATTTTCGGGTTACAATCAAGTAGCCATAGCTCCAGAGGATCAGCATAAGACAGCCTTTGCCACAGAATGGGGCATTTTTGCCTTTAGAGTAATGCCATTTGGGCTTACCAATGCACCAGCTACCTTCCAGAGGCTGATGTGCCATGTGTTTAAGGAGTTCCTAAGGAAGAGTTTAGAAGTCTATGTTGATGATCTTTGTGCTCATTCCAATATTAGACAAACCCATATCCCTGAACTCAGACAAATCTTTGACAAATGTAGAGAATATCAAGTCTGCCTGAACCCAGAAAAGTGTGTTTTTATGGTCAGGCAAGGCAAGATTCTAGGACACATAGTGTCAAAGAATGGCATATCTACCGACGAAGAAAAAGTGAGAGCCATAGCAGAGCTACCTAGGCCAAAGAATGTCAAGGAGGTACAAGCTTTCATGGGGCACTGTGGTTATTACCGACGATTTATACACATGTATGCTGTCATTGCAAAGCCCATGTACGGACTTCTGACAAACTTTGAGTGGACGGATGAATGTGAGAATTCCTTCCAGGAGCTTAAACGAAGATTATGTTCAGCACCAATCTTGACCACACCAGATTGGAATAAGCCATTCCATGTTCACGTGGATGCATCCAATTATGCTATTGGATGTGTGCTTACACAACCTACTGGTGAAGGTAATATGGATCTTCCAATTGCCTATGCCAGTAGACAATTGAATGCGGCTGAACGGAATTACACCACTACAGAGCGAGAAGGATTAGGCATGGTATATGCAGTTAAGAAATTTAGACACTATTTGCTTGCAAATAAGTTTAAATTTTTTACTGATCATCAGGCATTGTTATATCTCGTAAACAAGCCATGTAATACAGGAAGATTAGTAAGATGGTTTCTCTTGCTAATGGAATATGATTTTGAGGTTGTGGTAAGAAAAGGGAGGACCCATTTGAGAGCTGATCATCTTTCTAGGCTCACATCGGGAGAAGCCCCACAAGGAGTATCAGATGACCTTCCTGATGCTTACTTGTTTAATTTGGAAGTGGTGCCGCAGTGGGCTAAGCCATTGGTACCAGTATTGACATACGGGCCTAATCATCCAGTGGTAAACACACGGAATAGAGAGATCGTAAAAGCCCAAAAGTATCACATCATGGCAGGAAGTATGTACCAGCACACAGATCAAGGGATCTTGGCTTGTTGCGTAGAAGAGGATGAGTACTCTAAATGGTTGCAATTAGCACATGTAGGTGCACTAGAGAAACACCATTCAAAACAACGAACTTTACAGACCCTAAAGAGACTCGGAGTACATTGGCCAACTATGGAAGCTGATGTCCAAAAGTTGTGCAAGGAGTGCCCAATCTGCTGCACTAAACCACCTGTGGAACACGCCACTCTTTATCAAGTATCCATTGTGCCAGGTTGGAGTGAACCTCTAGTATTCTTCCTGAGGACAAACACATTCCCTCCAGACATGACTCTGGCTAGGAAAAGGAGTTTAGAACAAGAAGCCCAGGATTACTCACTCACCGGTAATAATCTATATAAGCGTGGTAAAGATGGTTACCTGAGATTGTGTGTCCATGAAAGTGAATATCTTAAGATCTTAGAAACTGCTCACCAAGGTGTGGCAGGAGGGCATTTTGGACCAGATCGGGTGATCAAGGCCATACTATTTGCGGGCTTCTGGTGGCCTACCCTTCACATGGATGCACATACCTATGTGAAACGGTGTGATGTCTGTCAGAGGACTCAGTATCCTATACGCAAAGATGAGATGCCACTGAAACCTATGATGGGTGGACGTGCATTCTCTAAGTGGGGAATAGACTTCGTGGGTCCTATTAATCCCCCAGCTAAAGGTTCTCATGCGGAATACATCATTGTTGCAACAGATTATCTCACTAAGTGGGTAGAGGTAAAGGCTACGACAAAGAACGATGCTCAAACAACTGCCAAATTCTTGTTTGAGAATGTATTCACGAGATATGGGCTACCTATAGAGCTTGTAAGTGATAGAGGCACTCATTTCTTGAATGAAGTGATTGAAAATCTACTCCAAGAATTCTTGGTAATACACAAGCAGTCTGCCCCTTATCACCCTCAAGCTAATGGACAAGCTGAGAGCACTAATAAGATCTTATGCAATGTACTGACGAAATTAGTGAACACTAAACGCTCTGATTGGGACAAACAGCTAGACCATGCTGTTTGGGCATATCGAGTTGCCTACAAAACGGTACTCCAAGCCACCCCCTTTCAGATGGTATTCGGCCAAAACGCTGTGCTACCCTTGGACTTCCTGATTCCTACATTAAGAGTAGCACAAGAGCACGAATGGACGGGTCATGAGCTCTCCTCTAGGATCTTTGACCTTGAACGATTGGGAGAAACAAGACTGAGAGCAGCTGCAGGAATATATGCAGCCAAGAAGAGACAGAAGGCATATTTCGATGCCCATGTGAAGGATAAAGGCTTGAAAGCAGGAGATCTAGTTTTAGTCTATACACTAAAACAACACGCGAGGAAGCTAGAAAAGAGAGGCTACGGACCAATGATCATCAATAGGATCTCCACGAGTGGAGCAGTACAATTGGCCACATTAGAGGGTGATGTTCTCCCAAATTATATTAGCGGTTGCAGAGTCAAGTTGTATCAGGAACCCCTCACGGAGGAAATGCTCAGCCGACTCAACACTGCTAAGAAACGCAAAGAGGAAGAAAGGCGAGTTCGAGAAGAAGCTCAAGCAGAAGCTTTAGAACGCATCAGAAGGATGAAATTACGAAGGCAAGGTAGAGATCAGCCTAGAGCGAATGACTATGCAGATCAAGGATTTCCTATGGCCATGTGTGAAGTTGCAGGAACAAGCTCGCATAGGATAATTGATAGACGTCCTTTCATAACCCTAGATATAGGACAAGGAAAGAGTGCAAGGACCGTAAGAGCCTTAATTGACTCAGGTGCAGCCACTAGTGCTGTTAGAATGTCTTACTGTCAAGAGTTGCAGTTAACTGTCAACCCTGTGGAAGCGTATCTCATAGGATTGGGAGGCGTGGAAACCCCTTGCATGGGCGAGGTGGAACTTCCTCTCTACATTTAGGATGAGGCTATGACAGTTAAAGTACTAGTGTGTCAAGATGAGGATCTCACTGAACCTCTAGTCTTGGGTCAAGATTGGATCTACGACCAAGCAATTAATTTAAACCTAAGAAGTGGACTTCTCTAGGTTTGGGTCAATCATAGTCGAGTTACAGTAGAATTAGACAATGTTGCTCTCAAGGAACTAGGAAAGGCACAGACTCCTGGTCCTTCCAGGGGTACACATGAAGATGACCATGCTGTTCTTGTTCAAAACCATGTGTTGCAGAGGAATGATATTTGCAAAAAAGGAGTCAAGGATGCAACGGAACTCCCTTCTTTTCCAAAGGCCAGAAGGAGGCAGCAACCAAAGGTGGATCAAAGGCAGAAGAAGCAGAGTACTACCTATATCCGAGATCAAAAGTACCTGCGCAGCAGATTGTCCCAGAAAATAAACCATGTGTGGGTGCGGAAAGGCGAACAACCGGTTGCACCACCGTCAACTACACGAGCGAAGTTTCTTATTAATAACCAACAACACGACATTAATAAGAAGTCTTGCAGAAATTCTCCTGCTAACGTGAAATCTATTTGGGTGCCCAAGAAGTCGATGAAGGCTAGCCCACAATCAAGACAAATTTGGGTGCCTAAGGCTTGCTTGAGGGCACAAGTAGCTACGCCGAGACCACAACCTAAACAGCATAACGCAGCTACGCATACTGCCAGTATTCACTCGTTCTCAACACTCCAGAACACACCAAGACCCAAGAGCGCGCATGTAATCACTTGTAAATGGGTCCCTAAAAGGCCCCATTTTCAAACCGCGACACCGAGAAAGCTCTCTAGAGTCTCTACGAAACCGAAAGCAAAGCCCATCCACTGCATTTGGCAGCCTAAGACCTGTAATAAACCCCCCGACCCCAATTTGTAAATTCATCCCCACTTACTAACTTCATTAGTCTCCTAGGACTACCCAAGAATTAACTACGCACACGTGCATCGAACACTTACTAACCCATAATTCGCTCAAGACCCTCATGTTAATATTGTGATGGGAACAACAACGGTCCTCCCTTGTCCTGTACAATATTAACACATGTTTGTATCTTCTCACAGGGACAGACAACAAGAAGTAAAATGGCAGATACAGTAGGAACTAGCTCCCAGGCAGGCACCAGCCCACAAGTGGTGGACATCGAAAGCCTTCCAGTCGAGGAAGAATTAAAGGAAAGACCAGCGGCAATACGGGCATTGCACGCCATACCAATTCAGAATCCTCCGTAGGGTCACACAATGCCGGTGGGCAAAACCTCACATTGGTTCAGTGACGTTGCTGGACCTCTGGGTGAAGGCACATATATGTGGGAGTCCGAGGTCGAATTCAATGGACGATGGGGCAGATACCATTTCTTTACCAGGGAGTTTGAAAGGCTACAGAATAACGAAGGACTGAAGCCGATCTGGAAGAAGGCAGGGCTATATGACTACTTCAAGTCCCAACTACCAAAGCCAGATTTCCTAAGATGCTCATATCTAATTAGTACCCTCACCCCCAGCAAAGACAAGAAAGGATACAACTCCTTTGTGCTCCCATCACTCACAAGGGGCAACGAGCTGAAGCGTTTCCGCTTGACTATCAACCTGGTAAGAGAAGCGCTCGACATGACTGGTATGCACATTCCAACAGAGAAAGAGACAATGGTTCCAGACAACATGAAGAACAGGAATCTGACAAAGCTGAAAGACATGGTTGCAATGACACCCACGATCGCCATCCACTTACGTATGGCCATGCAACATTTTGCCTTCCCTGCGCAGGAGAGGTTCACAATGCCTCCCAAAAAGATCTGGTTTAGCCTCTACCTGGCGGATGCTTTTGAGTTGACCATCAATATGCCCCACTGGATTATCGACCAGATTCATATGGCCCATCAGAGATGGTATAAAAAGCAAAAATCTGTGTTGTATGGTTGCTGCGCACTCACAAGGATTGTATACAGATGTCTCGCATATGATGTACCGGTGCAGAGGGCTCTGATCTGGTCCAGAGCACACGAATTTCAACGAAGATTGTCAGCTGTAGGGCCTCCCTCAAAGAAGATGAGAGGTGCTGTCCAGATGCCTTGCGCACAAGCTCGCGGTGCTACCCTGACGCCTGAGACCACCCCAAGACTCCCCCGACGAGTGCAACCATTTACTATCAGGTTACCCAGGCACAGCACAGATGGCCCTAATCTTGTGTTTCCACCAGTACAGACTGATCTGGAATTCCCGCATCGGTTCACTCTGGAGGATCTAACGGACGAAGAAGTTGCAAGAATCATAGATGCTGTAAATGCGGAAGTTGAAGAAGAGCAAGCCGGTGGACAGCAAACTGCCCCAGACCAAGCCCAGCCCAGCCAACCGGACGTAGTCAATGTGGACGATGAAGAAGAAGCTCATGAGGAGGCACAGGGTGGACAATCAGAAGAAGAAGAAGAACAAGAGTATGATCAAGAAGCCCTACAAGTACTGGAAGGTGCTCCCGCCTATACTAGCGCATTAAAGAAGCTTTACGATACAATGAACCGAGTTCAAGAGCAACACAGGCTCTCATTAGCTGCAAGTAAAGCTCTCATGAACCAGATTCTGGAGGAGGAAGGTGTGGACGAGCAATACCGTGCCACCTTGGAAATGATATCAGATGCTTTGGGAGTACCGGAAACAGTGCACACCGCACTAGCGCAATCACGAAGAACAGAGAGAAGATATGGAAGACGCCCCCCACGAACAGGAAAACGAATGAATGTATTAGGTTCAGGACCACAAGGCACCCCCACAACCACTGGCACAGCACACACAGTTCACGACACCGAGGAAGCCCACACATCGAGTGCACCCCCATCACCTCCCTTGCCACCTTCCCCCCCACATCCACCTCACTCACCTCCCTTTACCCCTGTGACCTCCACTGTCACCACCTCTGAAACTACTACACACACCCACGCTCAAACCATCAGCCAACCCACACACTCTACTTCCACTGAAAACATAAGTCTAACTACAGCCACGGTGCACCTCACTACCCCGAGCACACTTCCTAGAAGTTCACAATTACACACACCCCTATACACATTCACAACCCTCACCGCTACCACAATCCCCATGTTCACAGTCACTCCCACCACGAACCCCACTTTTATGGAGGTGTCACCCACCTCTGCACCTCTCCCATCCCCCATTTACCCACAATCTCCCATTCCCCCACCTCCCCCCTCACCCGTCCCCAGTACTGCATTCACAATCCCCTTTCCCTTTCCCTACCCCTCTGCATTCAACACTATTCCTCTCGATAACTTATTTAATAATATGCATCAATGCATGGCCCAGCTTCAGCAACATTACCAACACTTGGACAACCAACATACAAGGCTCTTCCGAAGCCACGAGGATCTCCAAGCAAGATGTAGGGATCTTGAAGAGCAGAAGCAGCGACTAGAACAGCAGCACATGACATTACAGGAGCAATACGCACAATTAGAAGCCAACCCACCCCAAGCACATGACGACGAACGACGACACATGGACGAGCTGCTACACTCTCAGATCACGGAAAACCTGAAGCTTCGACGGAACTTGGGCCTCCTCCGCAAGCATATGTCTACAGCGCTAGAGGAGAATAAAAGATTACAGAAACAGAATGAAGAAAACCTGGAGGCTGCCATGGAGGGCTCCCCACAGGAGATTGACCCAGAACGATTCAAGGCAATTCCCTCGGAGAATATGCAGGTGGTGTTAGAAACTCATGCCGATCTAATGGAGGCCCATGCCGCTTTAGAAAAAGAGAGAGACGAGTTACGAAGACAGTTGGCCACCCGACAGACAGAACCCAGCCCGAGCATAACCGCAGAAGAAACAGCTGAAGAGGTCACTAAACTCCGGGCCGAACTTGAGGAATTACGCAGCAAGGTTATGCAATATGAGCGTCAGCCCTCCCCTCTGGTAGACCCCGAGCTTGAGGATCTGGTGCCAATTGAAGTAGAAGAAACATTCGAGGATCCCTATGTACCAATGCCAACACCCGGCGGTAAGCGCACAGAACAGGGAATGGACACAATTGAGATTGAGGCACCGGAATGGATGCAAAAGTTAGAGAAAGTAGCCACGACGCATGATGACAGGGTGGCAGTCCAAATCGCATTGATGTCAAAACTGGAAGAGGTGGTAATAAAATCTGATTATTTTCAGAATCTTTCACACCATAGGTGGATCGGCCCATCGGATGATCTGTATGTACCTTTTTGTGTGCTAATGGCGGACTATAATGCGGAGATCAAGCGCCACACCTCAAGGGAACCCACCTCTGCCACCCAATTTGCACCCGATGACATCCCAGAGAGTGCCAAGCAAGGACATATCCGCCAACCAACGTGGAGAATTCGGCTGCTCGAAACCTACCCGGAAATGGTAAGAACATGGAACAACATGCCATTGTACATCAAATATAATCCATGTTATTGCCCTATGTTTCGAAGGAGATCCTGGCCGGAGTACACACATACAATGCTGACGATTAAAGGATGTGAGAAGTGGCTAAATTACGTGTACTTCGCACCCCCTAAAGGCGCACCTACAATTGGCTATATGATTTCAACGATCCGACATTGGGGGGTCCGTTTCAAGAATGTTCCTGATATCATGACTCAGATGTGCCTGAAAATTTTCGAACTTATGCTGGTCATCTTCAGGACCTTCAAAAATGTCAAGGAACCGCATCTCTCAGCACTAGGATTTAATGAAGGGAACCAGGACCTTGTATACGACATGAGCACAACTCCATCGATCAATGTGGTGTATGCATGGCACGCTCGCATCAAATATCTACCGGCGTGCTTCAAACAAACGTTCGAAGAGATGTTTGTCACGGGATTCTGGGAATATCACTCAGAGATATTCATTCCAAGACCATCCCATCTCTTGCAGTTGTTTGCAGTGGAACAAGCTCTCCACTCCGAAAAGCTATGCATGCCACATCCAGAGGTTCCTGGGCCGGTAGACTGGGATGCTCTTCTGACAGATTTGGCTAAAGGGTTGCGAATTGCTGAACATCATTTAGCGCAAGACGTCGTCGAGTTCTACATCCAAAAACCCTCTCAACAAGGGTCTGTCAGGGACGACAGACGCGAGAGAGGGGGGGTGTTAGTAGTGGACAAGGGAGAGAAGGCACAAGCAGACAAGGGAGTCAACGAAGATCTGGCAAGTAGGCCAACAATTTTCTTCAGAAAGAAGCACTTATGAACATTCACGCAGATTTAGCACTAAGGCAACCTTAATCTTTCAAAACCTCTACACCCATTAAAAGTGATTCTCATCACTAAGCACCATTGTAAATATCATTTCATCTTTTTGTAGCTCCATTTTGTGCAAGCCAAGGAGTCCTTGAGCTTGAGGAGCATTAGAAGTATCTACCTGCCAATTTTCGTAATTTTTGGATATCGTTTGAGCCCCCAAATAAGCCCTGGAACCTAATTTTTAACTAGGCCGGACACTAGGTCTGAACAGGGCCAAAGCTAGTCAAAAACTATAAAAGGAGCTAGAGAGCTCATTTTTGGGGGTTAGATTGTAATTGAAACAAACTTGTAAGAGCTTTTGAAAGTAATCTAAAGAACTCCATTGATTCTCACTCTTTGTCTTGCCTTGTGTGCGCGTGTGTGTGTATGTGTGTGCATGCTAGTGTGCTTCTCACTCACGCACTTGTGCCGCCACTTGCTCGAGGTCTTCATACCATCCTCACGTCTTCCCGGATTGACATTAAAGGAGGTGCTACTCATCACTGAGCTACACACACACATACACATACACACACACATACACACACATATACACACACATATACACACACACATACACACATAATGATGCATACACACACATACACATGCATACACACACATACACATGCATACACACACATACACGCACATACATACACACACACATGCATACATACACATATTTAATGCATACACACATACATATGTACACGTATATATATTGATTTCTTACCATTTTGTTTTATATGTTAGGTATTATGGATCCTAGTAGAGAAAGAAAGGTGAAACTCACTCTCATAAAAAGTCTTATGAGAGCAAGAGTTTCGTCTGATACTCTAGGGGCCATCATGCACAATTACTCAGAGATGTCTGATGAGGAGCTGGACTATACGATCCAGATGCTTACCTAGCGATCAGAGGAGGGCTCTTCTGTGGCTCCACATGCAGGAAGAGAGCTATCTGCTCATAGGTATGTTTTCTTTTTAATTAACTTTTTAATGATATTATAACACATATTTTTATTTATTTTTATCTATCTATTTTCAGGACACCTATACCACCTCCAAATCGTGATAGCATAGCAGAGTTGCCTATGAGGACATGCATAGGCACCTTAGGACTAGAGTGCGATGTAGAGCCAGAGGGGAAAATTGTGTACATAGGGAATGGATTAAAGTTCAAGAGAAGAATGTGGGCACTATGAGACTCTTACCTCCGCCTTGTCCACTTATTGTGGAAGTAAGTAAAAATTTTACATATAAATTGAAACAAATATCTTATGTTTTATTTATATTATATTTTTTAGTTTTGTAGTGAGCATGATGAGAGGGATAAAAAATACGTACTTAGTTCACTTGAGACAGAGTTTGGGACAGGATGGTCCCTTAAGTGGTGTCTAAAAGAGATGCGGACACTTATGGCTCATCCTCGCGATAATGCACGGTATGCACTGCTTTTATGTATATATATGTGGATATGAGTATGTGTGTTTATGCATGTATGTATGTATATGAGAAAGAGAGAGAGAGAGAAAATAGTGAGACTAGAGGTACAAATACATGCATACACACACATATACATCATACAGGCACATTTACACACATATACACATACATGCACATTTATACATACACACACATACATGCACATTTTTACACACACATACACATGCATGCAGTTACACACATATAATGAATACACATAGACACATACACATACTCACATACACGTACACATACTCACATACACATACACATGCATAATCATATGTACACACACATAGACTCATATAATCATATTTACATGCATATATACATATACACATGCATATGTACACACACACAACACATGCATATGCACATATAGATACACATACATACACAACACATGCATACGCATAAATAAATAAATAAATAAAGCCTATTTCAAAAATCCTAAATTTAAAACACTAATTTCGATATTAGAGTTTCAAATATCCCTAATTTGAAAACTCTAATTCAACCTTTTAGCCATATGTTTGAAGTATATGTACACATTGCATCTATTCCTCCGACGTCCTACTAGAGAGATGTCTATCCTCCCAACCTTATGCCTCTATATATAGCTGCTCGAATCAACGAGGATCATAATATATATAAAGATATATACACATCATGTAGATACACATACATAAATATAAAATGGAGTAGATATATTATGCATCACACATACATGCCTAAATGCACACATAAATATATATATATACATGCATACACATTTACATGTACACATTTACACATAGAAATATATACATATATACATGTACACATCACATATACATGCCTACATGCACACATAAACATATATATGCATGCATACATATTTACATGTACATATTTACACATAGACACATATACATATATACATGTACACAATTATAAACACTTGCATATATTACATGAATACATGAATATTTTACATAAATGCATATGCATATATACACATATGCATATTTAACACATGTATACATATATCACACACATGAAAACACATACATATAGATGAAATACATATAGATTCATACTAACATATGTATACATAATACACATGAATACACACACATATGCATACATACATGATAAAAAATTGCTTCTCGAAGATAAAGCTATATATAAAATAATTAGGCATACCCCCGAGCTTCATGTTCTAACTTAAAAGAACATGATTTCATCTCTCTAGTAGGATTCATCATTATTCAAGTTAATAAAAAAATCTATTATCTGATATCCATTCAGAAGCTTCAAGTTATTGATCGATAACTAGAGTAGAATTTACTATCTAATCTACTATGTTTTCATTATTGCCATCATTTTGGTAAGACGTCAATATAGTCTCATCTTCATAATCCTTATTGATTTCATTTATTTCTTCTATTGTTAAATCTATGTTCTCATGAATCACATCATCTATTGATGGATTAATATCTATTTTTGGTAATTCCTCTTCCTCATCAGTAGAATCAGCATGAAGAGAATTATCCTCTTCATCAAAAAGATTAGTATCATTATCACGTATAATGATTCTAATTTCTATTTCAGATGTTGATGTATCAATATCTGATGTTGAATAATAAACAGGATGAGCATCTACGTTTTTATAAAAAAATGCTTGTTCAATATGCCTAGGAAGAATATATGGTTCTTTAGTAGATCACATTACCTTGGAAGAATCAATTTCCCAAAACCTAGATAATTCCTTTCTTAATGTGGAATTACTACCTTTACCTTCAAAATGACCTATGAAAATATATAACAACAAAAACCCATTATTACGTGCTTAAAAATAAAACTAACTCTATCATAAAAAATATAAACTTTTTTCTACCTGTTTGAATGTACGAAATGAAATTTCGTATATACCAACAATAGTTCATACGTAACCAATTTTGCTATCTATAAGGTTCGTGTCTTTTGAGCTAGCACGTGATAGTTGCTTGAAAGAAGCAACAATACTAGAATCCTTTGTTTTACGTAAAGAATCAATGGCTTTGATTCTAATATGTTGTCCGAAAGCCCACATATTAGTGAACATTCCAGCCTACAAAATAAATTCAATTAGTAAATAGAAACTAACATATATATATGAAAAAAATAAAATATTATCTTAATAAAATTACCTTTTGTTCACAACCTATCATTAACTCTCTTTGTTGATATGAGATTTCTTCATTATTTGCATTAGCGTGTTGCAAATGACTATATAGCCAATCTATGAAAGAAGATATATCTGTAATCTCATTATTATCGAGATTACGTCTATATCTTTTGTTTTTTCACCTTTTACTTTGGAGATTTTGAAGTTCCTCATACTCGCTAAGGAATGCTTGCATGCGTTCGCTATTATATGCTACAAAAGTAGAAACATCATTTTTTTCTTGAAATGTAAATAAGAATGGAACTCCCTTACCTGATAATACCTCATCTATTATTTTTGAAGACTCCTTGGTCCATGCACGTGGAGCTTCTTCATGAACTCTTTCAAGGTACTCACTAACGTAATACATGCACTCTTCAAGCATCCAACCCTTTGCCATGGATCCTTCTGGTTTCGCTCTTTGTCACACATAACCTTTTAATAGTCCCATAAATTGCTCGACCCAAAACATCCATCGAGTGTTGACAACACATGCAATCTCTATTTCATCTACAAGATGGACTAATAAATGAACCTGAATATCAAAAAATGAAGTAGGAAGTTCTTTCTCCATCAAACATAGTAGCTCGTTGCATTCATGTTTTTTTTGTGGGATCGAGTTTTTGTCAATCTCTTTGGATGTAATCCACCTATACATATCCTAAAAACAATTATAAAGAAGTTAATTAAAAAATTAAAGATATCCAATATTCATACATATTAAATATAAAAGTATCATAATTACCTTATAAGTGATCCAAGACGATAGATCACATCTCATACTCCTTTCGTTGTACATCCATCGATAAACAAAGGTAAAATATGTTTCAAAAAGTTATGCCAGTCATGGGTCTTTAACCCAGATAAGCTCTTATCATCCATAGTAAACATGTTTTGAAAGGATGCTCCATATCCTGTAGGAGTCTTAATCAATTGAATTCTATTGTTGATAGTGTGTATCTCTTTTGTTAATGTAAGTACCCAAGGAGTAGGTACATAAGTCATTTCTTGTCGATGTCTATCAAAAACTGGCTATAACTTTGGTTTGAATTTTTTATCTTTCAAATCATTCCTTGATGCTCTGGTATCTTTTAGTCCAAGAAGATGCTGCCATAGTGAATAACCAATATTTTTGAATATATGCATAGGATCAAGAAGATGACATACTTTTAAATACTCCAAAGAATACCATATTGATATGTTCTCTACGAGTGCCGATTTTCCTTTACCTCTCTTCACATACTCATTATCTGAATCATCACTGATAGGTGTCATAGGTTTTGGACACTCACCTGTTTCAAGCTTTCCATTAAAATGTATTGTTTCTCTTTTAGATCTTAATGGATGATCATCAGGCAAGAATCATCGATGTCGAAGATAAATATTTTTGTTGAGATTCTTACTATAGATTGATCTCAACCAATCACCACAATATGGACAAGCTTTATAACCCTTAGTAGATATTCATGCATCATGAAAATGATAAAAATATAATTAAATTAAATCATATTTATTTACATGCATATTGAATAAAAAAATTACATCAATACCTGAACAAACACCGTATCCTCGAAAATTGTGAATAGTCCAAGCCACAATACCACGAACCGTAATATGTCTTTCATTGATGCTTTTCGATACATCAATGACATTAATACCTCTCCATAACTCTTGAAGATCGTCAATGAGAGGAGCAAGATATATATTCATATCTTTAACTTGTCTTTCACCTTGGATTAAAAGTGAAAGCAATAAATGTTCCTTTTTAATGCTAAGATATGGCAGAAGATTGTAGTTTATGACTACCACTGGCCATGTTGACCATTTACTGGATTTCATGGAGAATGGATTAACCCCATCTAATACAACTCCTAACTTTAGATTCTATAGATTTTGTGCAAATTCAGGCCATGTAGAATCTATATGCTGAAAAGCAACACTATCATGAGGAATTCTGATTATTCCATCAGTACTTTTGTGATCATATCCCCAAGTCAAAATCTTTCATAATTCACGGCTTTGAAACATATTTCTAATCCGTGGAGCCAATGGAAAATGTCTCAATACCTTTTTTTGGGATTTTACCTTCTTTGCCCTTATATCGAGGAGATTGACATTTGGGAGATATCAAAGAGTCTGCATATTCACCTCTATATAAAATACAATCGTTAGGACATGCATGTATACACTGATAATCTATACCAAGATTGTTGATTATCTTCTTCATTTCATCATGTGAGGTAGGAAGAATATTCTGACTTGGTAAAAACTTTTCAGATAGTAACTTGTAAGTTTATCAAAAAAATATATATTAAAAAAAGTAAATAAATAAATACACACACACACACACACACACACACATATATATATATATATATATATATATATATATATATATATATATATATATATATATATATATATATATATATATATATATATATATATGCATACAATCACCCATAAAAATTAATTTAGAATACAATAAAAAAATCATATATGGTGGCTTGTTTCCTTTGTATTGGATGGTAGGATATGATTATTTGTTTTGGAGGATATGAAGTATGTACCTTCATTGAATGATTTGTCGATTCTATCATATGTTCAGTTTGAAAGTGTGAGAAGTGGGTTTATAATTGCTATTCAAAGAATTTGGCACTGTTTATAGGCCATATGATGGTGACCTGGATGAATCGCATGCACAGAGGTTACTCAAGATAAAGCAACCTGATTCTAAGGGACTAGTGCCAATAGGATTCCTGGGGTATGTAGTAAACCTCTTGCATGGCAATGATGAGCATCTAAACTTTAGGATACAAAGTGGAAATCATGGTGGCTTGAGAGGATCACTTTTATACACCTTGTTCAAAGAACTTCAGGTTTCTGACACTAAAGTTTTTTGAACAAGCTGTATAAAAGTGATCCTCTCAAGCCACAATGATTTCCACTTTGTATCCTGAAGTTCAGATGCTCATCATTGACATGCAAGAGATTTACTACATACCCTAGGAATCTTGTTGCCACTAGTCCATT